>WOGN01000062.1:0-35205 GCA_015342105.1 Leptinotarsa texana | reverse complement strand
CAAAATATAGCTCTCATGAACTCCTAAAACTTTTGTATGAAACATTTTTGTGTATCTCCTTCAACAAACCAGATATTGCCTGTCACATAAAATGTGGAACACCCGGTATATCTATTTTTATTATATACCTACCTATTTATATGCTGCATCTATATGTTAAATTACTGTGTATTTATGAGATTTATTTTGCAAAAATTCGCGAATGAACCTTTTTATTATAATTATTATTATAGTTATTTGAAATTTTATTTTTGTATTTTCCCAAATTTTTCTTTGAGCCAGACATGAATTATTAAATCTGTTTGATAGTAATTTTTATAATTCTTCAATCTGACTGGTGAAAACACAACCCCGAAAAAGTTTCCAAAGTTTCTTTCCTACGACATCAACGAGAAAAGTTTTAAAAAAAATGAGAAAAAAGCAAATATTTCATCTCCAAAATATATAAAACAGATATTTGAAAGTCACACTGATGTATCATCGATGTGTAAGTGGGATCCATGAAAAACCTAACTTGGGAATGTGGAACACTCCATAAATTGAATTTTTGAAGGTTATCGTACTGATCATATTCTGCATTTACGCTAAAAGTCATTTGACTTTTCTGTTCAATCAAAATAACCCAAGCAGAGGTAGCTATAATAATTTTTGGCAGAATCCGGGTACTTTCAAATTTTGAATATGATCTTAACTTTGGAAAATGGAAAATATGTTTTAGTTGAATCAGACCATTATTCTCTATTTATACACCAGAAATATACGCAGCACATCATGGCCTCAAGCACAAATGTCCACCTATTTAGAAGAATTATTGTAGTGGCCTTCTTTTAGAAAAATTTCATCGTAACTTATACGAAATGTCTTAATTACCTTTCCATTTTTGAACCTTGTACGTGATGGATTTGAATGTGTTTGAGTAATTTATCCAGGTATCAATCGTTTTAATAACCTGCGAGCAAAAGTTCTCGCCTAGGATTTGAATTTTATTATTTTTTGAGAGGCCAGGTCAAAAGGTGATCCGCATTTGGAAAATGAATTGTTGAAGGTTGGAAATGGAAATTGTTCATGATGAATTGATGGTTTATAATTCCATCGATTTCGGAAGAACCCAAAGTCTACCGCCTATAAAAAAAATTATTCAAAATAATATCTACCAATAGTATAATTTCTAACAAATTTATTTTGATAATATTCCTATATGATTGTGATCTGGGTAAATTTCTGTTGTTTCCTATTCCCACGTCATCACTAGACAAGTCGCCTAAAATTTCATAATTGCAGTTATTGATTTCTACGCTGAATCTTTGACGAAAGGCAACGGAAGTTTATTGGTACAACAAGTTGAATGGAATATGTGAACAGAAACATTTTCTTTTGACAAAGACCTGGAAACATTCCAAGAAACCTGAATCATCTTTCAGTTTTTCAAAATTCCAATAAATCTCAATATATCGTATGACAGAACACTTGGATGGATACAGATCAATAGATGAAAGGTATTTTTTTTTGAACCACAGATATAGGTTTTTTCACTTGTTGAATATATTTTTTCATTAACTTTAGGGAATTGAAAATATTAGAAAACTATAGAATAGGCTCCTGATTATGAATTTTTATATATTTTGCTTGACTAAAATTGGTACCATAATATTCGTTCTAGTGTGGAGAAAATGTCCTACATTTATTGTTTGGTTTCAACTTTTGTATTTGTGCTACACTTTTTGTTTAATTGATTTCAATTCATTGTCTGGAATATAATAGAGAGACTTATTGCTGTTGTCCTCTTCTACAATTCAACATAAATTCATTAACGTTCATATGATTGAAGTTCTCTTTAATGTAAATTTTTGTAAATTGTCAAAGTAAGGACAAGCCCTATTTTCAGAATAACTGGTAATCAATGAATCAACTGCTATCTATATTTATGGCTGTGGATACACTTCAACAATGTTTTTTTCATAACTTTGGTTTACACTACGATGAAGTGAAGGTTTAAACTTTAGCTATATAAATTTCATCTACAGTGTCAAAAAATCCATTTTAATTCACCACATTTTTCTTGAAACCATTCCGCCCGACCATTCCGTTTGTGGCATGTCTTCTCAACTAATTGAACTAAATAAATGATCTGTAACCAGTATTTTACTAAGAACTCATTAGGTGAGATGACGGTTGCGAATAATTTTCAAGTTGAAGTGTAACGCTTTTTACATCTTTTTTTATTTTATAACGGATGTACGGAATGTGATTACCTCAATCTGGAAAGGACTAATGTTTCACTTGGCAGATTGAATCAATGAAGTGAGAAATATACGACGTGAAGCAGAGTTAAATTTTGTTCGAATCTGAAATTTCTCAGCAAATGGTATGGGAATTCAACAGAATGAATCGATGTTCTCAGATGTTCGTTAAGTTTCTGCAAGAAAGATGACTCACAAGAAACAAAAAGAGAGAGGAATTTCAATATTACTTATATGAAATACTAATTGCATTCAACAAAATGAATCGAATTCAAATATTAATTGAGTTGAAACGGAAAATCAATCACATCTAGTAACACAATACCAATAATAACAAATAAGATTCCTAATTCTCAGTTTATTTCCACACACACAGCATAGACAACTTATTCGGCCAGTCCCAAAAAGCGATAAAAACATTTTTCAAACAACATTAAGAAGAGAAATGATTAGCTTCGATATGAGTAATCATTTATTTTTCAACCAAAATCTGTTTTTTGTTTCCACGAGTCAAAAAAAGAGGAATAATTCATCCATTCTTAGCAATCAGTTTATTCACAAACAGAATTTTACCCCCAGTGGAAGTATGTGTTTATTCATCAAGGTACATTGTACTTCATATACTTCATTTTATATTCATGTACTATAATTTACTGATGAATAAATTATCATTATTATTATTATTATTTCGATTTTGCATGCATCATATCGGTAAACACTAACTATGAGTTACTTAAGTAATTTGAGTTCAGGAAATTAGTTATTCTAATGTTTGTATGTTTGTGTTAGGACGCTTTAGGATCCTTTTTGTAGTAAAGTATCTTTATCAGCTGCTTTCTTCCTTTCTATGGAAGATTTTCACTTTTTCGCATAGAGTTGGAAAAGTAGAAATCAAAAAATATACCCTTATCAATTCAAACAAGATTCCTATGGCTGGGATTTGATGAAATAAGCGAATGACTATCGTTACGTACGATCATCATTCCATGGCATAGAGTCGTAATATTATTGTGAAATATGAAAAATAATCATGAAATAATTAAAATTCATGCAAGCGAATACACGAATTGAAAGATGTTCTAACCTCAACTTCAATATTCGAAAACAAAAACACCCAGTATTCAGAATTCCATCTTCTAATGTTCCAAGTTCATAGATATTAGAATTTATAAGATCACAGGATATAGAAATATAAAACAATCTCAAAAATATGCCGACTTTGCACAGATTGTATACTGAGCATTTTACCTTAGTAGAGTGACCGGATCAAAATTGCAATGTCAGCGTAGATAGATATATAGATATATAATTTATTTCACCACGTTACATATTAAAATGTTTGCAGCAAGTCAAAAGGTAGCATGAAAGTAATTTGTTAAACAATCAAAATATTATAAAAACAAACGAGATTCACGAATACAAAAATATAAAAACAAAAATTGAGTATGTATATTGAAATTATAAACATTTAAAATGATTCACGTATTCTTCGACAGAGTACAAGCAAAACTCAAAAGATAATTTTTAATTGTTTTTTTGAATTTGGACATACTAAGAATTTTGAAACTATCGGGAAGATAGTGGTAGAGGTTGAAATTCAGTGTATTTTTTTGATTTAGTCAAACGATTGCGGTTTGTCTAAAATAAAAATAGTCATGAAGGTCTGATTGCTTGATTAATAAATTTCATTTTTTATAAATTTCTATGAGAACGTTGTACAAAAATAATGCGGGAAAACGCATTATTCCCAATTTCAAAAACAGAGGTAGACAATGATCCCTATAACTAGAGTAAGTAATTATTCTGAGAGCTTTTTTCTGCAATTTAAAAATTTTTACAGCCCCAGTTGAGTTGCCCCAGAGTATAACACCGTAGCTAATGTGAGAATGGAAGAGGGAGAAATATGTTATTTTCAGTGTATCGAAACTAGTTATATTTCTCAACTGACGCAATAAAAAAAATCTAGATGATTTTTTACTCAATTGGTTAATATGACCAAGTCAGAAGAGTGCTATCGACAATTAACCCAAGTGATTTAACACTGTTTGCACTTGATGTAGCGGCAGAGCTTGTTGAAAACTGTAACTGTTGCATTTCATCAGTATTCAGTTTGAGTCGATTTGACACGAAACAACTTTCTGCCTTTTCATTGACTTCCTTTGATTTTCTAGATAGTTCAATAGAATTTTTGTCAGAGTAAATAAATGTAGTGTCATCGGCAAACAAAACAGATTCATATGGATGCATGGAATTACTAATATCATTTACGTGAATTATGAACAGAAGTGGTCCTAATACTGATCCTTGGAGAACACAAGTGTTTTCACTGTCAGCTTATGAAATTTCATAAATATACAGGAAATTGCGTATATGCATACAGCAGAAATATACCCAGCACATCATGGCCTCAAGCACAAATGTCCACCCATTCAGAGGATTTATTGTAGTGGCATCCCTTTAAAAAAACTTCATTCTAACTTATACGAAATGTCTTGATCAACTTTCCGTTTCTGAACCTTGTACGTGATGGATTTGAATGTGTTTGAGTAAATTATCCAGGTATCAATCATTTTAATAACCTCCGTGCAGAAGTTCTCGCCTAGGATCTGAATTTTATTGTTTTTTGAGAGGTCAGGTCAAAAGGTGGTCCGCATTTGGAAAATGAACGTAAGTGGTTCCAATACTGATCCTTGGGGAACACCATGTTTAATGAGTTTTACATTTGAATTGCAATTATTGCTACTGACTGCTTGATATCTATTCGATAGATTTGATTTTATGTGGGATAGAGATACTCCCCTGACAAGAAATACCGCAAGATATTCTCTTGACTTATCCAAGCCTTCGACAATATTTTTAGTTAGATCCATAATTGCACCTTCTGTACTTATATTTTTCTGAAATCCATACTGTTTCTCTGCGATACACTTATGCTTGGTAAAAAATTTCATCAGACGATGTTTCAAACACTTTTCGAATATTTTTGCAAAGTTGTTTTTAACTGAGATAGGTCTATAATTGCTTGAGGTTTTGTAATCACCAGATTTATGAATGGGTGTGAAAATTGCATCCTTCCACTGTGAAGGCATTATACCTGTTTCGAAAAACAAATGTATCAAATGTTTCAAAGGGGCAATAATACTAAAGTGTACTGATTTTATTAATGTGGATATTTCATTTTCTCCAGCAGAACTATTATTTTTCAATATTGAGATGGTTTCAATTAGTTCATTATCTGACACTGGGTCTAGAAATATCAATTCATTCAGAATTTTATCCGAAGTTATAAAATTTCTATGCGGGTCTTTTCAATTTTTTTGTCTAATCTTTTCTGCTAAGTTATGCCCTATATTTGTGAAGTATGTGTTGAGAATATTTGATTTTCCTGCTAAGGAATAAATCATATTAACAGAGAGTGAAATCAAGTTGAAAATCACTTTTGGATGACATAATCTTTTTGTCGATGTGTCGAGTGAAAAAATTAATTTTCATTATAAATTTGATATTTGCAACTGAACTACCAAGTAGAATCATTTTATTTCGATTATAAAGAAAATATCAAACAGTATCACATCAAATATTTCATGTTAACACCTGAGTATTGTATATAATTTTGAGTTATTGACCCCAACGAGTACAGAGGTATCAATTTTTTTAAAGCAATCAAAAAGTAGTTAACATAAATTCTCTTGAAGGCTTTTTAGCTATAAGAAGATTACAGGTATAAGCGGTCCGGATTTTGTTCTCTTCGATAGCTCTAACAAACACCAATTATAATAATCCGTTTATATATTACATTCGGTATTCATATTCGATGGTTTCCAGGTGATATTTGAAATATATTTAGCTTTGACAGCTAATGACAATATATTATCTTTTTCAAGAGATCATGTGTTGGTTTCTGAATGTTGATGAAACGCTGCATGATGACAATAAATTTTCGGCAGCTATCGTGAGTAAATATTGAAGTTGATTCCTTTTGAGGAGATCCCGCACCAGTATTTTACAGACTTTTCAACCTGTCTTACAATAAAGGGGTTTTCCTTCTTTTTGGAAAAGTTCTCACGTTCAGCTCATTATCAAAAAGGGCTAGAAAAATCTTCCAAGTAACTATAGACTAGTCGCTTTGATATCAGTAATATCAAAAATCATGAGGAAAGACATGAACCAATATATCCTCAAATATTTGGTAGGCTTCAACATCTTGAGCGATCATCAGTATGGTTTTCGGAAACAAAGATTAACAGGCGACCTTTTATCGTATGTCACCCATATTTGGAATAACGTAATCTTGAAACCTGGAGAATCAACAACTGTTGCGCTCGATAATTCTAAGGCCTTTGACGGTGTGTGGCATAAGGATTTGCTGGCGCAACTTCGATGCTATGGCTTGTCGCATCATTTTTGTTCATGGCTCTTCAGCTTCCTAAAAGACAGTACCCTGCAAGTGGCCGTCGATCTCTCGAAATCCATCACCATCAACGCTGGTTTTCCTCAGGAATCCATATTTCTCCAACCCTATTTTCATTGTATATCAACGACTTATTGGAAGAAACCAAGAATCCAATATATTGCTTTGCTGCAAGATTGTGACAGAAGTCCGTAAATCTTCTTGCCATCCAGTTGTTCAATCTTTGTTTGGCAAAACCTAAAGAGAAAGTTGTAAACCACCATATCCTCAAATATGTGGAAGGCTTCAACATCTTGCGCGATCTTGAATATGGCTTTCGGAAACAAAGACTAACAGGCGGCCTTCTATCGTATGTCACTCATATTTGGAATAACATAATCGTTAAACATAGGGAATCAAGAGCTGTTGCGCTCGATATTTCTCAGGCCTTTGCCAGTGTTTGGCCGAATCATTTCGTTTAAGGTTCTTCAGCCTCCTGAAAAAAAGTTCTCTTCAAGTGGCCGTCAATTTCTTGAATACCTTTACCATCAAAGCTGTTTTTCCCCAGGAATTCATATTTCTCCAACCCTCTTTTTATTGTATATCAACGACTTATTGGAAAAATCCAAGAATCCAATATATTGCTTTGCTGATTGCAGTACACTTGTTTCGTCATTCAATTTGAATTTCAGGACATCGGCTGCGGAGGCACATCTTCACCAGTAGCAAGATATACCTTAATGAGGATCTAGAAGTGATTTCAAATTGGTGTTGGGGTTGGGATTGGGCCGGGTTCAATTCAATGCCACAAAAAACCAGGCATCGGTTTTCTTCAAGAAGATAAATGTCTCCGCTTTCTGCTTCGATAAGTTGGAGGTTAAAATGGACACTAGTATGTCTTGGCAAAATCATGATGCTGAAATTGCGAAGGCTACTTCTCAATAGCTTCGAACACTGTTCCGAACGAGAAAACTATACAAACCTCAGCAACTTTTGATGCTGTATAAAGCTCAGATCAGACCTTATTTGGAGTATTGTTCTCATGTATGGAGCTCTGCCCCCAAAAATACCCTGAAAATGCTGGTTACCAGCCAAAAAACAGCCATCCACCTGATTGGAGGCGCGAACATTAAGTGTAATCTTGTTAGCCAGGAACATCGAAGACAGGTTGAAGATTTGTCTCTCGCCTATAGATACTTCCACGGGAAGTATGCAAGTGGCTTCGCACATTGAATTCCACCAAGAGCGGTACATATTAGAAATACGCGACGGACTGTGGCTGCTCATCGTTTTGAGGCACACTTCAGTACACCTTGAACTTCACTGTTTAAGAACTCTTCCATCTGGAGAACTGCGTTCATGTGGAATAAACTTCCTGAGAACGATTTTCCAAATGGATTTGATCTCCAGTGATTCCAATCCAATGCGAAATGCTACTTTCGCACAGGCTCCGTTCTGAGAGCGCCTTAGGGATTTTCCTGTAGTGCTTGTGTTTCGTCCTTGAAAAATTCACGATAGAAATAATATAACCTATGCAGGGTTTTCAAGATACTGTTCAATCTGTAGATTCCTTTATACGTTGTCTGTTCAAAAATTTAGCTGAGTTTTTATTTTCCTCAAAAAATATTTATGTATTGCTCATTTTCTTCTATTTTGTCTCTGCTGATTTCCAATCCTCGAAGCAGTTCTGATGTGTCATTGAGTTCCCTCAACGGTTGGGTATTCATCTCCTGAATCGTCGCACAACAACATCCTTTCATGGGATCTTTCAATCTTAGGAACAGGAAAAAGTCGCAGAGGGCTAAATTTGGGGAATACGGTAGCTAAGGCATGATTACGGTGTTGTTTTCAACCAAAAAATTATGGACAAGTAATGACGTGCGAGCAGGTGGATTTTCACGATGCAGAAGCCATGATTTGTGTTTTCACAATACAGGACATTTTCTTCCTATTGTTTCTCGCAAGCGACGCATAACTTCATAACCGTATGACAATGTGGCAAAAACTCCTGATGCACTACGCCATGATGATCAAAGCAAACACTGAGCAAAACTTTACATTTCATCGAACTTGGTATATTTTTTTGGTCTTGGCTTTTCTGGGCTCTATCATTAGGACAATTGGACTTTGGTTTCGATGTCATAATCCTATACCCTTTGAAACGAATCTGGACTGCCGTTGATGTCATTCAAAGATTCGTGAGAGATGCTCATGGGATGGTTTTTTTGGTCAAAATTCAGCAATTTTGGAAATAACTTTGCTGCCACACGCTTCATGCCCAGAATTTTCGAAAAAATTGCATGGCATTAGACAAACAATATGGCGACATTCTCAGCAACTTCTGTAATAATGACTCGACGATTCTCTATTGAAATATTCTTCACTTTCCCAACGTTAGCATCGGTTGTTGATGTGCCGGTAAGTCCAGAGCGAGCGTCGTCATTCAGCTTGTACCACTTGTAAACATTTTTCAGACTCAGAGTACAATCGCCGTATGCCACTGTCAACATTTCAAGTGTTTTTGAGCACTCAATTCCATTTTTCACACATTTTCTTTATTTGGGGTTATTGGCTCCACAGTAATTCACATAATGTTTTTTATAGTACATTGACTACAATAAGTGAATCAGAAGTAACTAGTAACTCATATTTTATGTAGAAAATTGATGTCTTTCAGAAATTTCAATAGTTTATTGTTCAACTGACCGTTCAGTAACACTTTTAAATCTTCTGTCATTTCATATTTGCTGATCTCTTGTCTGTGTATAGCAGGCACTCCACCAAACAGTGTCTCACAGTTGATGTTGTTTCACAAATGTAGCACGTGGAGACTTTTTCTCTCTTGAGGAGAAAACTGTGAGTTAGGCGTGTGTGTCCAATTCGTAGTATGGATAGGGTTGTTAGAATGTTTCTCTTCTAAGATAGATTGCTCCATGGTAGTACTATTGATTTGATATCTGAAATTTCGGCTTCAGATATGTTCCACTTCGTCTGCTACTTGTATATTACGACTTTCCTGATGTGCGGTTTTAGATCGTTTGTAAATTTGATGCAAATTTCCTGATCCATTTTTTTCGATGGCAGAAAATCGTCAAACTCGCAAAACACTTGTAATTTTATGCCTTTCACAAACAAATTTAACATGCTGAACAGCTGTGTACCAACATAAGAAATAGCTAATGGAATGTACATAGCCTGCGAATGTACATAATAATAATAATGTTTATTGTAGTACAAACAGGTAAAATACAAAATATAAACTATTGTTACATTCTAAGGTATTTCGCTAAGAAAAAGAGTTTCAGTGTGATTTATCCATGATTCCTGCTAAGGCAGAGCCAGTGCGCAGGAGCATGAGTATTGAGATAATCCTGATATTAGGAATACAAAAGATGTAAAGTAAGGAGAAAAACAAAATTTGGTAAAATATATACATGTGAATAAAGGTGAAAAACACTTGAATAGTACAATTATTAATATAAAGTGGAATCGTTTTTCATACAATACAACTCAAAAATTACATTTAAAAAAGAAGTTCTCAACTCAACATACACATACATATCAAATCTGAGATTACGGTAAATTAATTAGTCTTCAAAGGATCTATCAGGCAATGAATATCATTTCGAAGAGTATCAAATAAAGACTTTTTTGTGGCAGTTTAAAAAGAGTATAATGATTTTTGGTATTTTATTTCGTTTGGTAGGTAAATAAAAAGTATTGGCGATACATAGTTAAAGCTTCTCTGTCCCACTGTTTTCGTTTAAAAAAAAACCCTCACACATTTTTTTGTTTCTAGTCTTGTATCATGTCTATGTTCGATCAATAATGAAGAGATTTTTAGTTGAAATGTTGAAGTAATTGTTCTTAGGAAATAGAGTTGGCGTACATCTGAAATTTTACATTCCGAAAACAGTGAAACCGACAAATAGCGTTGAGGCTTACCACATATTTATGATCTTCAGAATCTTTTTCTGAATCACTTCAAGTTGCTTCATATAGTATGGGGAAGCAGGGCCCCATTCCACTATTCCATAAGATAATCGTAATTCAACAAGTGCATGATATATTATTTTTGAATGAAGTTCACCTGAAAGTGTTTTTAGGTTTTTGAATTTTGATAACATGGCTCTTAGAGATTGTACTGTTCGTTGGATGTGTATATCCCATCTCATATGTCTGTTAATATATACACCCAGATATTGTACTTTCACCGCTTGTTTTATTTCTATATTTTTTCCGTTGTTAGGCATTGACAAAGATTCAAATATTGGTAGTTTGCGTAGCATGTAAAGGGGAGAAACCATGTTTTCGAGACGTTGATGGTGAGTATTTTGTGGTTGAATGCGTTTACCATTAAATTCAAATCCTGTTCTGATTTTTCCTTCAAGCCTTTCCAAGTTTCCAATTCATATATGGAACGGTATCGTCAGCAAAGCTGCATATGGTTCCAGAACTGTTCAAGGCAAGTATTTCATTTATATAAATAATAAAGTGTATGGGTCCTAAAACTATCCATTGTGGTACTCCATACTCCATAGTTTCTTTGTGGATTAGTTTTTCGTTTACTTTCAAGTATTGTTCTCTGTTTATTATCATCAGCATCATTATCAGCGTATAGCTAATATCTAGTTTATGCTTGAAGAAGATATTGTATAGCGAAACATGTGTCGCGGTTTTTGTAAAACCCTTGTAATGAAAATCATAAAATGAACTGTATTGATTAGTTTTTTAGCCTGCGAAATTTGAACATTGAATTTATTACTTGAATAGTTCACTTTTTCATACCTAAATATCACCTGATGAATATTGCCAAATATCATTCTAACAAATGCATCAGTCGTCCTCTTGTAGGAACTTTTCAAAGAAGATGTGGCAGGATTGTAATAACTAATTCAGCTGAATTAGAAACGTATTTGATTGTTAAGCAATTTGAGACAGTTGGCAGAACCAGAAAGCTTATTTTTCGTGGTGAGCAGTTTGGTCAGCTGAGTTTCTTTTGTGTTACGGTTTCATTTTGTCATTTGTTCTGTTTTGAGGTCGACGACTATTTAAACCTGAAATGAATACTTCCATGAAGGTTTTGGGATATTTTAATACCTCGTCATTCGTTTAGTTCTCATTCACTGAAAAATACAAGGATATATTCGAACGCATTAATTATATTCGAACGCATTAATTATATTCGAACACATATTCGAATCTCTTAAGGATTGTGTGCTCTGATGGGAAGGTTAATTGACGACTTTGGTTCCATGAATGTCTTACCGCCGGGGATTCAAAATTGTTTTGTGGTACTTTTGGTAGTCATTTGCTAATTTTGGATTTATGTCCAAACTTCTCGATTTTTCGGAATAATAGAGTAAGATCATTTTTATGAGAATAGGAAATTGTTTTATTTTTGGCATTTGGATGCTGGTAAAACATTCATCTCACTTGTTGAATTCAATTTCTTATGGAGAACATAATCTTGCTGATTTGAATCTTGGCTTCTTGAGACAAAAGTGAACCTATAGGCCACATGAAATTAAAGGTGAGTGGGTGTTTATCAACGACAACTCATACATTCAGAGAATGAGCTTGATTATTCTGCCCAGACGTATCATCCTGGACATCACTTCTAGTGAACCGTTTCCATCTATTATGAATTGTTTAATTTTAGGCCTTCTTATATCTGGATACTATTTCCTTGTGTTAGTATTGCTGTAAGACTAGACATCCTTGCATGAATGCCTAATACAGTAATAGCAGTAGTTAGTAGTTACCCGCTGTTGAGCCGATCACAATTGTTGTACCGACGGAACACTACAGACCTAAGTTTGGAACTGTAAAACCGTTCTTGTTCTTCAAGCCTCCTCGAGGAAGACACATACACACACAGATAAGCTTAGGTAATAAGATAGGGACAAAGAGCTTATCACTGAGTAGATTTTTGATACGTGATTAATTATCTCAGCAAAGATTTATATTATTGAAACCTGTCCAAAAGAGGAAAAATATAAGTCTAGGGGATATGCTTTTATGCCTATGTAGATCAATTCATTCCCTCAACCTACTGTAAGCTGGCGTTACAGCTATATCTAAGGTAAGTATAACTTCAAAACAGCAACGTCTCACGTATTGAAAAGACATCATTACAGTCCCCTTAGAATTGAAACATTTGTGCTATAAGTGTAATATAATTTATATCATATGAACATTTTGGTATTGTTTACAATTAGAAAAGTAGAGTCTTTTCACATTTGACCCTTTGTGGTCTCAGGAGCTCAAGCCTTCCTGCCAGTATTGTAGGGGGAGTCCTAATAATAACGGTTGATACAATTTATAAACTGATAGACGAATCAAGGGATTTGTTAACAAGTTTGGAACCAACTGAGAAAGGTGTAGATGTTAGGGAAAGGAATTATTGATATTTCAACTGGATTTGAGTTCGATTCAAGTGGTTACCGTTTAGAATAAATTTCCCTTTTTTGTTTTGTATGCTATTTAAGCTCCAGGGTTGATTAAGCGGGTGACGCTCTACACTCCATCTTACCCACGCCCTTCTTCACTGTTTAAAAGCTGGTGGCCTACCCTGGGACCTATGCTCTCTCTCTCTCTAATCCCTAGTAGCCACCCTCACGCCAAGTTGTGAAACAACGTGAAATCATTTACAAATCAACTTAATTAGTCAATGAGAAATAAAAGGCGTGAGATCCGATACGACCGCGACTGAACTAGATTCAATAATCAAGTGGAATTAATGATCTCATGCAAATTTTTAACTGTCTTCGAATTCATTCACGACAATATCTAAAAAAGTTGCATACATCAACCTTTCCACAGGGACATTTTCTAAATCCTCGGTAGATCATCAATCATCCCACTTGTTGGCAAGATTTTCGTCGTCTTGGAGGGACCGCTGGTCCGCGACACTCGAACACAGTCGTCTCTGACATTTCCGCGAGTGGGCGACCTTCGTATCGCAATGCGACCGGCAGCAGCATTTGCAGAAAATGCTGTGATGGGTGTGTGAGCGGCAACGACGACGTTTCAGCTCGAGACGGATCGCGCCACTCTGACCTATGAGGCAACGACGGTCGAGCACGGCACGTATTACTGGAATGCGCTGGGAAAACAATGAGAATGCGCTGATGATGGAGGGTTGCCAGATCGTTCAGCTCTATTTTTTCCGCCGAAAAAAAGCATTACAACTTTCCAGAAGAAAACTGCTAAAAAATGTTCATTACCTTTTTAATAATGATAACAATAATTATTGGAAGGGTATATCAAAGATGTATTCAAAGATGTATAGATCATGTAAAGAAGTAGGTTAGGTTAAGTTAGGTCCAAACTGAGTGACTTTACTCGACCCTCCACCGCAACCCACATGGGTTTATTGTGGCTCACACGTATTCACAGTCAACCAAATAAACCCAGTTTCTCAACGAAGCCGATTAGTTTGTATGGTGAGGGATCTTTCAGGTCAGATGGTAAGAGTACGGCTCTGCCGAACTCTGAAAACCTGATTCCGACGCCAGCGGAGCAGGCACAACTAGGTTTGTTCTGGTTCTAACACCTGAAACTGTTTGGAAACTGCGCAAGACATGATGCATACAAGCCAGAAATCTAAAAATTTCTGAAATAGTCTCGGATACTTGGTTGAACCAGAACGCATTTTGATGAGACCACTGTGCTACCTATCGTGTACATATATGAAGAGATGCAGACGAAAAAATTCTGTAAATCATGTCCATTTTATTATATAGGGTATCCTTGTAGTCAGTTAAAATGTCAGTTTAAATGTATCAGTTAAAATGTCAGTTATAATCAATTATTCAAATCGAATGAATGAAAACACATACTAGAAAATATCCCAAACAAATTTTCACATGAATGCGCATGAGCAACGGGAACAGTTCTTAACATTCCAGCCTCGGGAGCAAGAACGATTCGGGACGGTTCAAGATAGCTTAGGATCATTTCGCAGTCGAAACCAGAACAGATGATTCATCAATTCGAACTTATCCTCAATAAATGCTCTATATCAAATGCGCATGATCCTGACGTCCTAGAACCTGAATTTCGTAGAACCATACCAAACCTAGTATGTGCTCTGCTGTTTTATCATTTTCGAAATAGAGGCGACACACACTGTCTTCCGACAGTCCAACTCTCTGCATATGATGATACAAATGACAGTGACCTATGAGGAGGCCTGTTAGACATCGTAGTTCATCCCCACTGTAGTCCAACAATGGCTTGGTATCAAGCTTCAAGGATAATCGCCTTGGAGTGAGCCAATCCTGGAAGATTGTGTCAGAAGTTCATAAATCTTGACATCCAAGTGTTCAATCTTTGTTTGGCAAAGCCTAAACGATGCCAATGACAGGTTCTGGTCCGATGAAGCTACCTGTAGTACCATCATTTCCAAGGGTGTCAGTAGCCTCATTGCATTCCAGGCCACTACGGCCAGGAATCCAGATCAGAGACAATCTGTTAAGTCTACCTATTGAGGAGTGTCATTTTTTGGAAATTTGCTACTAATTTAGATGTTGCTCAGTAGGAGCCAGAGCTTCCAACGCCGCTGGACTATCCAAGAATATTTTTATTGACTTGTGTGTGAGGTTGGATTCTTTCAATCTCTCCGCACACAATCCAATAACGTAAATTTCCGCTTGAAATACAGTTGCATAGGTTCCTAGGCAGGTTGATATCTCTATCCTGGGTCTGCGACTGAAAATTTTGGCACCAGAACCGAAAGGTGTTTTTGATCCATCTGTTTACCAACAACTATCTGCTCTTAATGATTCTTCCCCCCCAGAGGATCCGATCCTCTCTACTAGAAAACAGTACTTTATAAGGCAGTTTGACAGTTGACAGTTTGACAGTTGGAGGCATGAAGTCAGAAGTCATTTCCAGAATGCTGTGACTTTCAGTGTCAGCCAACAGTCTGTGGCACCATGCATTACATTGATTTCTGCATTTGGCAATGTGCACAAGTATATATGCAGTCCATCTAGACTCTCTCTCCAGAAAAATGTAAAGAGGAGGTAGATTTAGAAGGATCTCCTTGGCCACTGACGATGTTTTACTGATGGCACCACTGTTGGCCAGACAAGCCTGTCTTCCTAAGACAGACAGCATCGCCTGGGCTGTTTTCTGTAAAGCCTTCGACCACCAGGCAGTTGCACCATGAGTGATCATTGGTCTGAAAATCATCACATGAATCCAATGGATTTGTTTGGGACCCAAAACCCAAAATTTACCACAAATTCTTCGACAGTCTGGCTTTGTGCAAAACTTTTTCCAAGTGAGCGTTCCAGAAGAGTATTTTATCAAGGATACTGCCAAGATATTCCACCTCCGTTCGAAATGGAATGACCTCACCATTGAGGAAGAGTGGCGTTGGATCGTCCAATTTTCTCCTCCTGCATAGAAGTAACTTTCAAACACAAACTGGATAAAAAGCTCTCTCGAAACAGTTATTTTCATACAAATATTGACGTTCACGAAATATACATACAAACATTGAATTACAAGAAATAAAAATACTTTTTGAAATAAATACTTTCATAGGAATGCTAAATTATACGAAAAACATTTTTCTTTATTCTATTCATATTCGAAACTATTATAATGGAATCGATACATAATATAATTAATGAAAAAAGTAAAATTTCACTTACATGGAACACTGTCATCCTCACTGATAGACATATGATGTTTCGCCGTAAGACATTTGCCTTTTCAGCTCTTCAGAAGCAAATACGGATAACATTATAATAAAAGCACTTTTTTGTGTTGAATCCACCTATGTCATTGATGACAGTACGTAAGTAACATTTATCAATTTTATGCCACGTTTCACATAATAAATGGATATTACATGCTTGCTAGTCAGATTGCCATAAAACAGTCAACAGTATATGTTTATCACACACTGAACAATGAGCTTCTGCCCGACGAGAGAGGAGAAGCCTATCTTCCGATGACGTATGCCTTAGAGAAAGTGAAGCCAGACAGACTTGCTCTGTAGCGCGTTAGGTAACGCAGCGGATTACCTTCCCATAAAAAATTATTCCTTCGACAAGTCAGAAGAACTGTCAATACTGCAATTTGCAATGCGACGTTTTGTTCATTAGATTTCATCATAAAGTTATTCATTCAAACAGGGGCCTCTAGCATTTCAATTGATTTTTGTAGCTATGTTATGCAAAACAGGTCCGTATTTGAGAAAATAAAGTTCATGATGAAATATGTTCTTATAATGGATTTTCATCAAATATCAGTCAGTCCAATATATTTTTTCACTTTCATGTAATTATAGTACAAATGTTTTTTATTCACTACTATAGAATTTAGTTCACCATTCTCTAATATGTAGTTGTTGAATTTGAAATGAATATTGTTATTATGTGACACAATAAAATCATGACAAATCATATTTCCATACATATCAAAATGATATTCAAACCATGGCAATAATAATACGAAGATGACATCTACGGGAGTTACAGAAAACTCGAATCGAAAATACCGAAATTGAAGAAAGGTCCAAGAGGCAGTTCGTTTTTACTGCAAGTAAACAACTTTTACTGCAAGCAAGCAACTGGATGATAGCAGAGCTATACAACAGGTAAACATAACCTCATGATATCATTTGTGATTTCTTGTGACTGAGTTACGTTCAAGCATATAAATTTCACACAGCTAATATTTTGTATCTATGCATGAAATTATTTTAATTGATTGAGAGTGATTCCCATAGAATTAGGAATTATTCTCAAAATAATCCTGATACATATGACTTTTGAAAAAAGAATAACCAAAGTTACTGTTTTTTGTTTGCATAATTCTTAATTTACGAAATAACATATTTTTGCGTCACTCATTCAAAATGAAATTTTGAAATAGTCACATGGCACAAAGTCCACATCGTACGACATCATCAATCATGGACCCAACGTATTTACGTGTTAATATACCAATATAATGAAATATAATCGATTCTCAGACCTACCTCAAATACGTGTTCGCCGATTATTCAAATTATCTCCTAAATTATCCACGACATTATGCATTTTTTAGTTACGGGTTACAATAATTGCATTAAGCAAATCAAGCGGAAGACTTATAGCTGTCAATGAAGGTAATTGCATGAATTATCGTCATCTTACACTAATTCTCCTATGTGAAACCGTTAAATTGGCGTACCGTACTTAAAATTACTCACACGACTAAAATGAAGAGTTCACGCGTGTCTTTAAAGATATACCGACACTTACAAAAGTTCAGACTGTAATTGTAGATTTTACTAATATTTATCTAACCAACTTGAATGATAAGTTATGAGAACTTTCATTTATTTATTTGTTCTTCCATAGCATGCATAAGAACGATAAATAATTATATAATATTGCAGAAAACGCAGTAAATAATTAATTTCATTCATTTCCTAATAGCGATCAGTCGCCATTTTACGCGCAAAAAGTTATTCAAAATCCATTTTTGGTTGTATGTGAATGTTCAGCCTGCTATTTATATAGTCGTACCTATATAATAACATTTCAATAATAAAAATACAAACCTAATAACTAACGATAATTATATTATTCGATTATGCAAACACACAAACAATTTCATAAACTACACTTCTTTTTTACGAAACATGTTGTGATATATTTTCGAAAATAAAGTTTGTGAAGATGTATAGTGTAGTTTATGAAATTACTGTATCTTCATCCAGTAAAGGCCAAGTCAATCAGGAAACACAAAAAATACAATGCCAAAATCCTTCTGTGTTATTAATTAATGTCGAACAACCAAAATACTGAACATAGATCATATTGATGGTTTTCAACTTATCATTACAATAAGAATTATTCGGAAAATAAAAAAATTGAATGTAATTTCATAAACTACACCTTTTTCTCACGAAAAATGTTGTGATATATTTTCGAACTTTGTGAAGATCAAATCGTATGATGTAGTTTATGAAATTACTGTATCTTCATCAAGTAAAGGCCGAATCAATCAGGAAACAAACAATTATTACATTCCAAAACTTCTTATGTGTTATTGATTAATGTCGAACAACCAAAATACTGAACATAGATCATGTTCATGGTTTTCAACTCGTCCATTCCAATAAGAGTTATTCAAAGAATGAAAAAAAAAATCAAAAATTACTTTTCCGAATTTTGAAACGAATCTGGTCAAAAACAGTTTGGTTCGTGAAAATACTGTGTTATTTATCATATGAACAAAATGAACTTGAACAAGAAATGAGAATATCAACGGATAGCAATGAAAAGTATTCATAACAATTAAAAATGAACATATGAACTCAGGAGGAAAACATGAATTTTTCAAACTTTGGAATTGAATTGATGATTGATTGATGAGTGTATGATATGAAAGACCATAATTTTATTTAAAGTTGTCAGACTCTTTGAACTTATGGATTTTCAGTGACATTAAGAAAGTTAGTGAGAATGGAAGAAAATATACAACGTAAAATGGGAAATACCGTTGAATATATATTGCAAACGAAATAAATACATTATGAAAAATAAAATCGTTTCAAAGAAGAATACATTGAAAAAATAACAAAAGACAAATGATCAGGAAATAAAGTGTTGTATTTATATTTCTTTATAATTATTCATTGTTTATTCAGGTTACACTACGCCCAACAATTTTATTATTTTTGCATATGATCAATACCGTGGATTGCTGAGGAGAGTGGTGTGATGTCTGCTATCTAGGACCTTTTCAATTAATTTTTAGTTTTCACTACATTATTTACATCATTATTATTATTTTTTTTTCAAATACTCTTTTTTTGCTCTTTTAATTTTCAAGTTTTGAGTTTATAATTTTGTTACTGAATTATTATCATTCTGTTCAGTTCATTTAGTGCCTCAGGATGACGGAATAATATGTAATCCGCCATTTTTTAGCTATGGCTATCTTAAATTTGCATAGTTTTCAAAGTGTACTACCATTCTATTACTCAAGCCCTTCCATTTGATACGAAACGATATGTAATTCGCCATTCCAGAGCTGGTAGCTGCGGCACTGTTGGATTTACAGTAATACAGAATTCATTGAGTTGTATTATTATCAGGATTACATGTACCAAATTTTGGATCAATCTTTCAAACTTCAATTATTGATTTTGACCCAAATAAATAAATAAACAAAGAGGAAGCTGAGTATAACAATTCAATTCAGGAGTAGGTCAATATATGATTTGTGTGAAAAATTTTGGGCTTAGAGTTCGTTTTAAGAGGGCTGTTTGATAAAACAGTGTCTTTCAGCAAGCATGGATTTTATTTCACAACATAACCAATTTTTTATTCCTGCCGAATGATAGACGTTTGTTATGTTGATGACCTCTTTATACAACCTGCATCGCTTACCACCCAACTATCTTTCCACGTTTGACGGAATCTGTAGTTCCAGTTGGCAGAATCTGGAGAATATGCTGGATGGGGTAGTAGTTCATAGCTCAATTCATGAATTTTTGCCAGTTTGACTACATATGTAAGCACCAGTTTACAGTTACAGTTTCAGCCATTTTAGGTCCCTACTTTCATTATCCGATATTCTTGTCCAAAATTTTCCATGAACTAAAAGTTTAGCGACGCTCAGTGAAACACTTCTCAACATCTTTTCTCTGTTTCAGTATTGTATTTGGAGTTACTGCGTAGAAATTCAAAAAATCACGCACTTACCAAACATCCCTCGTATTAGAATTGAAACTTTTTCATGTCAGGAATATAGAATAAGAAAGTATTGAACATTTGCCTAATTTTTCACTCAGAATGCTTCCATTCGAGAAAATTTTAACAAACAAGTTCATTTTGAACAATGATGATCGCAAAGAGAAAATTCAAGAAATGGCGCCTTAGTTCCACTTACAGAATGATATAAAGAAACTTCTGTATTCTATATCCAAAACGGTAATGAGACGAACAATAAATTCAGTTGATAACAGACCATTTTGCATAAATGTTTTATCCGTCTCAGACATTTTCCGCGAGACTGGTAAAATTCCTGCACAAAATTCCACTTTGGCGTAGTCTTTCTGCCGCGACCGGTTTGGAAATTATGCCTTTTATCCATCTGATAATGCGTAGTTGTTCTCTGTTGTGTTTAGAAAACTACCCAATGACACACTTACTGACATTTACAAAAGTTACTGTTGTGAATAACAAAATATGCGTTGAATTACAATGCTGGAAAATGCATTGTTTATTGATTGAGTACTGCTTTGAATTGGAATCACTCGGAAGCGTACTTGCATCAAGAAATAGAAATTGGTTAGAGGAAAAATGTGAAGTCGATCTTGAAGAATTAATGGGATATACGGCTTGAGATGGTAGCCTTCTATAAATGAATATCACTGGAGTTTTTTAATATCAAGCCGTTATTTTAATACCTCGAAATGTGTTTCGATCACCAAGTTATCATCTGTAAAAGGAAGAATAAACATTCAAGTAATATCGTTTATGATATAAAAATACCTAATCGATTAACTAATAATCATTTCTTTTGCAGTATCAAAATAACCAGTTAATGTGACGGTCATGAAACGAAATTGAATGTTCTCTTCATACATTGATTTTTTTTTAACTTTCATAATTTTTTTTTATAATATTACATATATTACCACGTCAGAACTTGCAACTGACTTCTGAAGCAGTGCTCCTCAACCGATTGAGCTGAAACTTTGTATTCAGTTTGGTTGATAATTAATGATTAGAGCTTCGTACCGTTATTCTTCATCCAATATGGCTGACAGTCTCCCATGGTATAGGTGTCAAACCAAAGAGCAAGTAGAAAAGAATAACAAAACTGAAGTGAAGTTTCTCTAAAACGGCAGACTTCCAAAAATGATGGACAGGTCGTTTTTCATGCATCTTAATGATTTGAATATCAAAAATCGAAAGGAAGTGATAGAGGTAAAAAATCAAATTCAAAACTGAGTAAAAGTTGGTGATAGTGTAGTGCTTGTAGAGACCGATAATCGCCGACTGCTGGCAATCAAAAATTCATAATTCCGGATTTGAGATGGCAATCCTTTGTCTATTCAGGCTCGAAGCTCTCATTCACTGGTGGTCAATCGTACGTAGTCCTGAGTGAAGTCAAATCACTGGAAGGTCTCCTATTCGAAAACCAAGAATGGCAAACAACCATGCAACAATGACGTTCCAAATTGAGTAAACGTATCTAGCGATAATTGAAAACTAATGAGCAGATCACAAGTACATACAGGTATCTTACAACGAATGCTGCTGTGAAAGACATAGGATGAATCTCGTTCGGCAGTCAATGTCGAAATTTGGCTTTGCAACTGACCGCATTATAGTATAAGTTGAACTTCATTGTGTTCCAGGCTGGGGGATGTCCACTACCTGATCACCAGCGAAAACTTATCAGCGGTGTCCTGGAATCTCTCCAGGATATCCTACAGGACTACTTGAAGCCTGGTTTAAAACTTCTTCTTTGAAACCCTTCTAGAACCCCCTTGAGGCTTCCAGGGGGTGTCTATGGTAGTGTTGGTTTTACTGAGGGTTCTGGCGAAGTATCGGACCTGGAGTTCGTGAAATCTCGAATATACGGATGTTATTTTCACAGTATTATGAAGTTCGTGGGAAAGAGAATCGGAAAAGGAGTTATGGAAATTATGTAGTATTCTCCTTTCAGTTGTTAATATGTGATGGAATAGTATCCGGGGGATCGCACAGTAGATCTTGACTTTATAGTCCAGGATTGGTCTCAATAATATGTTAAAAGTGTGAAGTACAGTTTTACCCACTCGCTATCAGAGCTAGCCTCTTAAGGAGATTTGCTTTTTTTCCCAGTAAGTCACCAAGTTTTGGAGTGGAAGTTTCTCTTCTACAAGTCTTAGATCCTAGTTATTAATATTCAGTTTAGTTCGTGTTGTGGTGCCAGATCCGCGACTTGCGCACCAGAGAGCAAAGCAGTTCATTGCTTGTGTTTGTAATATGTGGGTGTTTGGTGCAATAGAGTATGAAATCGTATCGTCTGCGTATTTTAGAATTCTTTGGGTAGTAATAGAATCGTGTACGTAAATTGGGACTAGAGAAGAGGCTAAAACAGAGGCCTATGGGGCTCCGGATTTGAGTATTGACGGGAATTGAAGAGTAACTTTCATCATTTATATACGGGGATTGAGTCTTGTGTCGAACCTATAGATGGTCACTTCTTAGGGAGAAATATCTTCACCTTCACCCCCTCCTAATTGATGTAAAGGCCAATTATAATGGGTATGAAATTCTGAAAGTAACTGATGTATTTATTTGATAAGGACTATTATCGTATCCTTGTAAATAGTTTTTCAGTTAACACATTGCCTATGAGACTTTTATTGTAAACGTTGAACAAATATTGGACTATTTTGTCTTCATAGGGAAAAAATAATGTGAAATGAATTGCTCTGATATGTCTCAAATAGATTGAGCATTTTTGATTAAACAGTTTGAAATCAACGCTGTTTGGAACTAATTCTTTCTTACGAAAATGACTGGTATTTTGCAAATACCATTGTATTTGCAAAATACCATTGTATTTGCAAAATACAATGGTATTGGCTAAATATGTTAACTGTGTATGTAATAACTATGTAATATGTCAAATTATGCTAACTATCTAATTTCGTATTAGGTTATTTTATAACTGTTTAGCTGCTACAGTAGGCCATGGTGTATCCAGCAAATCACGATGAACTTCGATTTTCTCGATACAGCCAATATAATAAAAGAATTTTTCGAGATTGCAGATAGCACTCTATTGAAGCGAGAACAGTTCTTATCGAAATTATCTAGGAGCAACTTCGAACGTAAAAACGCATACTCCAGTTGTGGGTGCAGCGGTGGCGCAATTCACGAGGCACTTCGCATACCTTCCGACATCGATCCAGTGGCGTGCAAAAAAAATCGGAAAGTACAATGTAAGTCATTGCGAATTGATAAAATAATTCACAAATACAAGGTTATTGAAACTCACAATTTATCTTGTCAAAACAAAAATGCACTATAAGAAAAATAACTGATAATAATGATATTTACCGAAGATATTTTACACATTAGTTCTATATTATCTGATGTTCATTAGGAATGAATCATCACCAGAGATTTTGTTAATACAGTGCGTAACAACGAAAACTTAACAGAGCTGTTTTTGAATATAAAAAGTAAGATTTTCAAAACAAATTCGGACACGTCGATTTCTAATTGAAGAGAGATACCTTTCAGACTAATCAGATTTTTTGTAGTACGCCCCTCCTCGGAGGGGCGTACCACCCTTATTTAGATAAGGAAAGTAGGTTGAGTGGCACGTGATAGAATGATGGAATAGAGTGTGGCGAATGCTCTGCAGTATATACAGGCCAAACCGGTGGAAATTTTGAAATAGGACTGCGTGAACACGTATGTTTGGACAAAAAATCTGCAATGTACGAACATCCACAAAAATCACACCACAAGATAAACATATGTTCGATTGGTGACTTATTTATTTTGTAGAAATTTATGTTGAATATAGAATGAAGAAAATACTTTCGTCTAGTTTCTACTGTGTTTATTATTTCGTTACGACCGGTTTCGGCTTATAAGGCTTATAAGGCCATTTTCAAGTAACTCAAGTTACTTATATGACCTTATAAGACAAAATCGGTATGAATATGTAATAAAGGGAAAAAATGAATCTGTTGGAGGCCATGAAAATTAACAAATCAATTGAAAACCAGAAACATATACCCCTAAACGAGCAACTCGATTCATGTAGGTCTCCTCTCTTGAATTTATGAGTTTAACAACCCATAGAATTTCCATGGTGGTATTTCCATGGTGCATACCGAAACCCGTCATATAAATAAAGAAAAATTCCAGTGGTAGTTTTATTCATTTCACTTAAGTGATCATGAATTACAATAAACTAAACAAGTCATCAATCACACACATTTTAAATATAGGTGACATATGAGAGAAGGTCGCCTGTTTGATTTTTGATAATAGCCTTAGATGTGGAAACCTTCCAAATATTTACGAATATGTTGGTTGACTTGATCTGTGATAATCAAAATTTTCAAATTTGCACTTTTAGTCTTCCATTTTTTTTACAAGCGCTGTAGTTGAAACATGAAAAACAATTGTAACCATGAATGGATAATTACGTTACTATATAAAATAATGAGTACTTTCTTCAACCTTTTTATCGTGAACGTTCCATTATCTTAAAAGATTTATGAGCGTCGTTATATTTTCTGCATCCATCCACACGCACATAAACCTTAGACTGCCTTCTTTTATATGAAGCAACCTTGTAAAGTATATTAAAAATAAGACAGTCATTAATTCTCTGCAATGCGCTTCTTGTTCGATACATCTTGCGGTGGATTAATGATCATATTTCCTATACCGTTTCACAAGGTTACTGCAGATGATTGGAGCATAATGTGCAAATCCGTATAATACAGTAGGCCGAAACAATAACACATCAATTTTCTTGTTTCTTACTTAACATCGCAGACCAGATGGTGAGTATTGCCGTTTCTAGAAAAGCATTCCTTGATGTCATTCTTTTCTTTGCATCCTGTCGTTTTTTTGTTGGAATAGCGTCGTTTCGAGTCTCTTTTATTTTTTCTTATTCTTCTTTGTGAACGTGTTTTTTTACACGCTTTATATTATCACCTGTATGTATGTATGTATGTTTGTTTGTAACTCTCAAGCTCGGGATCTTTAAAGACAGATTTATTGGCATTACTGCTTGATCTATTCGCGGGCAGATGGCGCTGTACGTAACCTCAATGATATTTCTTGATCTATTCGTGGGAAGAAGGTGCTGTACGTAACTATCAATTATTGCTTGATCTGTTTGCGGGCAGATGACGCTGCACGTAACTATCAATTATTGCTTGAGCTACTCGCGGGCAGATGCCGCTGTACGTGACCTCAGTGATAGGTTGTTCAAAAATAATCAAAATAAAAAATATATGTTAGCGAAATATTAAAATATTTACAATTACCCGTGATTCAGTACAGAAAAAAGTTTTGAACGAAACGGAAGATACATTTTGAAACCTAATTCGATTATCTGAAAGCAAACCAGAATATGGATTTCAACAATAAAAACTTTATCGTAAATTGTACACCTAAAAAAGTCAGTTACTCAAATATTTCAAAAAATCGAAAGATTAGAATTAAGATGCTTGACATACATATCTAATCAAAAGATTGATTTGAAAAATAAAATTATTCACTGAAAAAATATTTTTAGTCCATCAATATTTTGAATAAAACTTCAAATCAAAACATCAAGACGGAATTGTTTTTTGAAATTATTGCTACAATTTATGACCTCAAACTTCATTAAGTTGTTGGAGAGGAATTCCACATTCGTGCGCCTTCTCTTAAGGATTTATTATACTAGTGACTAGAACTCAAAAAAAAATATTTTTGACAATGAATCGGACTGAGAAGTGAAAAATAAATATAGTTTGAAAAAATAAAAAACACGTTTTTAAACATCGAACTAAAAAGTGGAACATATTTTTTTAATAAGTTTGAAACAATAACGAACGAAAAATTCTAGTATTATTGTGAGAAAACGTAGGCACTTTGTGCCATATTTTTGTATATCAGGCGCCCGTCACTTTTTTCACAATAATACTAGTATTGTTCGTTCGTTATTGTTTTGAGCTTATTGAAAAAATATTTTTAACTTTTTGGTTCGATGTTCTTTGAATGCTATATTACTATATTTATCATTATTAATCCTCATAATTTCGCTTCAATTATTTTTACGTCTATCATTCTCAATGTTTATGATTGACATTCTACCTATTCATTCAATTATTTTTCATTTCATGTCAAAACCATTTATTTACTACAGAAATAAGAGTTTTAATTTTCATCGGCTATCTCATTTTTCATTATTTTCTTCACATTTTTGGCATTATTTCGTCATCAAGTATTTTTTGGCAGCCATCAATAACCAACGTTTTCGTTGAATTTTCATGGCCATCTTTATGTGGAAAAATAATGTTTTTCTGTGAGGGGAAAAAAGTTTGACATCTTGTCCCGTATGACCGGCAACAAAATGTCATTTTTTCTGAAGTTACTTACAAAAGTTACATATCAAGAGTACAATTATCAAATGTGCATTGCATGAATGATTGTTTTGACTTTACCTGTAAATTAGATATTATTGGAAATGTTCAGTCTCGAAGAACCAAATTACAATCCAAATTTTTTGTCTGTCAAAGTCTTATCTTTTTTTTCAACGTCACAGCTAACTTATACATATTATGAAAGATTTACAAAACATCAAATATACTTATACAGAATGTAACAATTTTGAACTCAATAAACAAACGAAATGAACTCCAATATTCCTCCCTTCAGTAATTGTCCCATCAACAATTACTCATCCCTTCGTTCTGGTCGTGTACTGGCAACACACATAATTTTGAGACTGGTCTTTGGAAAATTATATTCTTGGCTGTCATAACGTCGGCAACAGGTATTTTTCCATCCTTTGCTGAATGAAGATGAACGATTTTTCCTTTAAGCCAACAGTTCCGAGGTGCGTTAGGTTCATAGATGAGAACAATATCATCTATTTCGAGAGGATTCTCTTCATTGTTACATTTGCTCCTTTCAATTAGTGATGGCACATACTCACGTGACCAACTTTGTCAGAATATATCGGCAATATTCTGAGCTGCCTTTCATTTCTTCAGGAGATGTCAATTTGTTTTTTCAATCTTTGAACAAGGTAATCCCGCATATAATAGCCCAATTAAAAAATGGTTTGGAGTCAGTGCATCAGAATCATTCAGATCAGTTGATACCTGAATCAGTGGTCGGGAGTTCAAAATGTTCTCTATTTCTGCGAAAGCTGTCCTCAAGACATATTCTTAGTGATATCTTTCCCTTAAAATTTCTTCAAAATGTTTTTTGATGGATTGTATCAAATGTTCCCATACGCCACCCATATGCGGTGCTAAAGGTGATTTGAATGTCCATTCAGCATTTTTCGGTGTGCAATATTTTTGAATTTCTTCTTGATCCATATTTTGAAGATTTTCTTCCCCTCCTTTGAAGTTGGTAACATTATCGCTAAATATTTCTTCTAGGAAACTTCTTCTGCAAACAAATTGTCTGAACACATGAATGAATCCATTAGTGGTCATATCTTGGGCTATTTCTAAGTGAACAGCTCTTGTAACCATACAAGTAAATATTACTCCATATCATTTCTCGTGTGATATTTTCACAGTCATTTCAATTGGTCCAAAATAGTTCCCTCCGGTTTTGATAAACGGCCTTACAGTGGGTTTGAGTTGACAAATTGCCAATTGTCCTATTAGAGGTATTAATTTTTTAAAATTTTATGTTTTCTTTGTTGGGCTGGGTACTTATGGGATCACCCTGGTACTCTCAATATCTAGAACTAGTATTTGAAATTCGTCAATTCATTATTAGAAAATAACAATCTGCACCAACCAACACGTTTGTTTATTAGAGTTCACATGAGTTTGTTCTGTTGAACTTCTCCCTTTTTGCATCACCTGCATTATATAATTGGAGAGTTCAAATACCGCTGATCGATATTAGGAATTCCAACGCTTGCGAAACTAAATATTGTATAAATCAAGATCCAATGGGCACACCCAGTGGGTGGGAAGTCACGGGACCAATGAATCAAACACCCACATACAAAGCAATTAAAACATTGACACTTCTAGATCAATGCGGCGTGCGTTGAACAGGCGTTTCTCTACGCACGAATTCAGATTTTATCTATGGAAAATAAACACCTAGTTTGCGACAGCGTATTAGTAATTCCCGCCCAATGACTCACATCCCACGAATATATACGCACTTTTGACCAGTGCCCATGTGTGGTGGTCACTGTCAGATATCAAAATTAAAACTAGTCAGTCGAGTGTGTCAATCAGTCAGAGGAGTTGTAAAAAATTAATAAATCTAACATCAAGAAGAATGTCATCTTCTGAAACTTCTAGTTGGCCATTTCAACTAGTTTCACTCTTTGTGAGCAATTTGTCTGAAAAGTAAATCTAGGATGCCTCAAAGAGACGGGAAACTTCTCAAAAAGGGGCGTTGAAAATTCCGAAGTGTGAAACCTTTTCATCAAAATTGTTGAAATGTCTTTTTGATTATGAAGTGAGGGGATCTATTCGACCCTTCACCGCAACCTACAAGGGTTTATTGTGGATCACACCTATTCACACTCGGCCAAATAAACCCAGCTTCTTAACGAAGCCGATTAGTTTGTAAGGTGAGTGATCTTTCAGGTCAGATGGTGAGAGCACGAATCTGCCGAACTGTAAGAACCTGATTTGGTCCCCAGCGGGGCAGGCACAAAGTACAAGTTCTGCTGTTTCATCATTTTCCAGGCAGAGGCGACACACACTGTCTTTCGACAGTCCAAGTCTCTGCATATGATGATTCAAATGACAGTGACCTGTAAGAAGGCCTGCTATACATCCTAGTTCATCCCTACTGTAGTAGGGATGAACGCCTTGGAGTGAACCAATCCTGGAAGATTCTGCCAGAAGTTCATGAATCTTCCATAAATCCAGGTGTTCAGTGCTTGTTTAGCAAAGCCCAAAGCGATGCCAATGACAGGTTCTGGTCCGATGATGCCGCTTGCAGCACCCTCGTTTGCCAGAGAGTCAGCAGCTTCATTGCTGACCAGTATGGCCAAGAATCCAGACCAGAGACAATCTGTTGAGTCTTCCTATCGAGGAGAGTCGTTTTTGCTACCAATTTAGACGTTGCCCAGTAGTAGGGTAACATTTATTAGGTTTATGAAGTCTGATGATGATTCCAGACTACTGTGATCATTCCTTTGCTCAGTAAATAGTTACCTATTTCAACCGCACTGACCAATCATATCTTTCACCATTTACCATTTTTTCTAATTTTTGGGTGGTAGACAGACCTCAAGTCTGCCACTTGTTTGATAGTATGGCCGCTATTTTGGCGATAAATGAATTGTTTTGACGATTATTTCTTGCCGCAACTTATCTTTTTCTAATTATTTAGGAGTCAGCCTAACGTACTCGATTAATTTTAGCTACCATAAGCCACTTGTTACTTTTGTAGGATTGAATCATGATACTAATAATGTACATTCACAAAATAAGTATCACTTGTTGAGTTTTCATAATATTGTCAACAGTATATGTCTATCGCACACTGAACACTGAACGTTTGTCCAACGAGAGAGGAGGAGCCTGCCTTTCGGTGACGTATGCGTGGGAGAAAGGAAAGCTAGACAGACTGGCGCTGTAACGCGTTAGGTAACGAAGCGATTCTTCAAATCTTCAAATTTCTATTTTCAAATGATGAATGGAAAATATGAAAAATTCAACTCAACTTATAAGTACACAGTTTGCCTAGGATATCGCAATTCCATCGTCCATTTTGTACCTCAGAAATTTTTGTAAATAATTTCTTGAATATCAACAGGGTACCATAAAGCGTCCAACGTAATTCTCAAACACTAAAACTGAACAACTAAAACTTCAATCAATATGAATTTCAAATCATGAATACTCTGATCCGATACTTGATGAAAATTAATAACCCTATCCGTGATAATAATCGTTGAGAAGATTTTTCTTTCTATAAAACAATCAAAAAAAATATACAGTTTCATCTGGAATTTTCATTTCCAGTTGAATCGAAATGAAAGTTTTCAATTCATTAACAGATTTCGACTTTGAAGAGCCATCTTTGATTACAAATTTCAAATTTATTCTTCTAGAAATAACTGATTGTCGTCGTTTACAAATATTTTGTTGTCCCCCAGTATATATTAAAATATCTGAATGAATCCAATCAAAGAACAACAATGCTCTAACTTCTTGAATCATGACTCATTTGCCTACTTTGAAGATATTTTTCCAAGGAGTTCTGGAATCATGGATATTTCCTCATCAAAATGTGTTATGTTCATCAATCATGCGAAGTTGTGTGATTGACTGAACTGATTCATCGAACAAAGACATACAAATTGGTTTTAATATATCACTCATAACTCTTATGTATAACACTCCTATGCCATCTTTCCTAAACGTAGTGTAGTTCATATCAACATCTGATAGTATTACTGGAGTTCTTCCCGACACCAAATCGAGGAAGATCAAACTAATCTTCCTCTTGAAGATGATCACTCGGTGATCGAAACACGTGTCGAAGTGTTAAAATAACGGTTTGCTGTCGGGAAACCGACATTCATTAACACCAAAAGCTCCAAACAGTACATCACGAGTACATTAATTCACAACTCACATCCAATTTCCATTACACTGAAACTAGAAAATGTCAACCAAATATATCATTCATTTCGAACCATTTGCCTGATTGCAGACACCAATACTGCTTGGAACCTTGATAGTCTGAAACATCGAAGAGAGGTTGGAGATTTGCCTCTCTTTTGTATATACCTTCATGGGAGGTGTTCAGCTGACTTGACACATTTGATTCCTCCAAGAGCGGTACATATCAGAAATACGCGATTCAATAAACCTCGAACTGCACTATTGAAGAACTCTTTCAGTTGAAGAACTGAAATCGTGCTATATACTCGTATACTCAGGGCATATCCAATAAAATGTTATCCTGGATGGAAATGAAAAAAATTATTGTAATTTGAAAAATAGGTAACCTTTCACAAAGAGCAAATCTGTTATTTTTCAGAATACTCATTACTTGAATCAACTCATTTTGAACGTTAAACAAAAAATATTTTATTTGAAGAAAACATATAACGAAGCAAAGGGTACCAACAAAATTTATCGTCACTAACAAGTTGGGAAATTCTAGTAAATCTCCTCACGTTTGGATGTGTAACATATTCCTCAGCATATTGCAATCCATATCGAGAAGAATCACAGGTATATTTCAAAAACCAATTTTCATAATTTAACGAATAACTTTATGAGCGAGACAAATATTGCCATGAAAACCAAACTGCCCACCTAACTGGGAGCAAGAGAAGATGTTTCAAGATTGTAGTTTATGAAACTTCCATCGGACAAATTTTTACATACACGGCATCACTGATCGGTGATGTTCTCTTTCTTTGGTTTGGAATGCTGCCAAAATAAATGAATTTCATATGATACAATTCGAAAACAGATGAGAATAATGACCTATTGTCTACCAGCATCCATTAACAATTTTACATTTTTTCAAATAGTCGGTGAGTATCATATGTGATTCCATTCAGATTTTGATTATTCTCAATTTCTACCAAGATAAAGATGAATTGCAGCTGATTTCGAATACACATTTTTTGAAATATATGACAACAAAAGGAGGAAATTTTCATCGTTATTTCGTAAAACATGAATGAGTTTTGCTTATTGTTAATCCACATGTGATTTGGGCACCTCATAAAACAGTCTCTCCCAGTTTATTTTCTGTGAGAAAGTTGAACTGTACTGAATACATTATTTTTGATACGACTTTTCGAACATTGTTGGATTTGGTACTGATTATTATATTTCAACTTCAGATTTGAAAGTGTCTTTTCATAAGTAAAACTGAAAAATATTTACGGGAATCGACAACCAAGAATGTATGACAAAATGTGTGATTTCTTTTTGCTGATATTCTCCTTAGAATCATCTGATTCTACATCAACTATTGATTGAATTCAGCGAATTCAATAGACCAAGTAGGAGAAGAATCGTGAGCCCAGGTTGAACACACTCTAACCAAAAGATCAGGCGTCTGTATTATGTCTATTGCTGAGCTATGTTTGTTGTCAATACATCATTCAAATTTTTCGAAAGTTGATTATGAGAGCAATCCAATGTATGAAAAAGCTCAAAAGATTTGAAGAAGCTCACCTGATTTTGTGGGGATTCTCATTGAACACAATTTGGAATTTACGAAATTCCTTCAAAAATTTTGTTAGAATATATAAAGATGTGATGCTTCGACTTATAAAAATTTCCTGATTCCACTGAAGTTCGCAATAATCTGAGTAACACCTGTATGTAGGCTCTCCTTCCATAATAAAGAAAAATCTCATCTAGTTTAGGCCTATAACGTGTTTCTTTATCAGTGTTACAGAGAAGCGTTATACTAGTGACAATTATCATACTATAGCAACAATGTTTCAATACTTTGTGATATACCTTCCAATAAAATAGGTGAATTGTTTGCCAATTTGTCTGTTCATGATCCTGGACCCACTAATTAGAACTTATTTTCTTCAACCAGATATCAATTGATTAGGTCAAAGTTGTGAAAGTAGTACACATTTATTAAAATGTGAATTTCATTGTTAAATACGATATATCGCTCCACATATTTCTGTTGGGAATTTCAAAATCAGTTTTTATAGAACATTCAAGCATGAAATTTTTGTTTCAGATGAAAAACTGACCGGGACTACTTTATTTTCTTAGTAACATGCAAAAACATTTATAGAATTTGTAAAACAAACTAGGCAATTAACTAAAACAAAAATAAAACTGTCAAAACTCTTTCAAAGAGTGAAATCAACAGATACTCCATTAGACATTGTTTGAATGCTTCATTATATATTTCTTCAAAAGAATAATTAGATTGTTCGGAGATAAGTATGGACGTATCATCCACATCCAATATGAAATGTATGTATTGGTTAGCTCTAACGATGTCAATTACATAAATTAAGAACAATATTGGACCTCTCGCTGATCCTTGAGGAACACCTAAACTGATGTCCAGGTAATACAGAACGCAGGTGGTCACTGTTTTTTGATTGAGCTGTGGAATGAAAGAACTTCCAAATTGAGAAATTGAACATTTTACAATAGGAATCCAATTTCTGAATGAATAGTTTTTTCAAGAAAAAAGGCTCCAATTCAGATTAGTAGCAATATCGTGAAGCCTCATAAATTGCATGATTATATTTTTCATTTCGAAAATGACTGCAAAATCAGGAACGACGAAACTTTTATTGAATATGTTTGTTGATGTTCTTAACTATCGTGAGGTTCTCCATCCACTTTGTGAAGAGTTATTCCAAATATTGACCCTACACCTCAAATTCTAGCACTGAAGAACAGTTCCACAGAGCAATATGAAGAAATAGAAAAACAAAATTACTGGTGACACTCTGAAACGACACTAACAATCCTTGAAATGACGGTAAGAATCAAAACGCCCACAATTATCACTGGAGGTATAAACTCGTTTGACCAACTGGAAAGTGAAATTTACGTGAGCATAAAACCATCCACCTGTCGTATCGTAATAAAAACAAAGCGTTCGTCTTAATTCACCTTTCATTTCCATGTTCGACAGAAATATAGATCAAATCCATTCTGGCCTTCAGAAACATTCTTCGATGTTTGCAACAGATGACGGTAACGACTTCCAAATGAGAGATATACTTCGAGTGGAGCGATTGGAAACGATATATGGATGTTATAATAATAAAGAAATACTTGTCTCACTCTTATATTGCGAATAAAATCATGTAAACAGTAGACGCCAACTTGGGGACTTTCATATTTCCAGTTTGAATTGACTGTACTGCAACATTCTTCAAAAACAAACAAGTGACAAACACTTGAGTATTTTGAGTTCCAGAATGATGATGACAGATTTAAATTTTTCTGGACTCAATACACCGTCGTAGAGTAGTATGAAGAAGAAATTTTCACAGTAAGTGATCGCGGTAGTCTGGCATCTACATTACTAGAATTTTTTCCCCACCAAACCGTTATTTTCACACCTCGACACGTGTTTCAATCACCAAGTGATGCAAAAGAAAGATCAATTTGATGTTCGTCTTGAAGATGATCACTTGGTGATCGAAACACGTGTCGAGGTGTTGAAATAACGGTTTGGAGATAAAAAGAATGATCAGTTTGATCTTTCTCTTGAAGACGACCACTTGGTGATCGAAACACGTGTGAGGTGTTAAAATAACGGTTTGGGGTTGGGAAAAACTTAAGTTTTATTCATTACTGCACCAAATATTCCAAACAGTGCATTACACATTAGTGAATATGCTAGAAACTTTTTTCATGGAGACGCAAGGATATAATTAATCCAAAAATGCATTGATTGAATATACCACTCAGAAAATAGGGAAAATGAGAAATGAGAAAAAAAAAATCATGATAATTGATCAAAACAAGCAGAATACTTATAATTCGATAGAAGAGTAATGCAGCAGAAGAAAAGAAAATTAAAAACAGAAAAAATAAGAAAAAAACAAGAATATTTGGATTGAAAATTGGTGTGTGAAAATCAGAAAAAGGATCGAACAAGTTCGAAGAACAAGGAAGGTAAAACAGTTTTATCTTCCTCTTGAAGATGATCACTTGGTGATCGAAATACGTGTCGAGGTGTTAAAAATAACGATTTGGTGTTGGGAAAAAACTCCAGTAGTATTCATATTGTCCAGAGTCAATACCTTCATAGACATGACCCATAAAATCACACACGGCATCCTCTGTCGACCTTCCCGCGTCGCGGAAAACCAGCCTCTCCAATTTTACTCTGATATATCAGCGTGGCG
>WOGN01000061.1:19646-35227 GCA_015342105.1 Leptinotarsa texana | reverse complement strand
AATCTATCTATTTCATTTTTATTGACAGTATATATTATCGATGCACAAAATGTAAAATGTGGTAATATAAGTGTAATATATTATAATTTTTGTAGATTTTGTAAGTGTTGGCGAAATCCTTCATAGAAAGCTAACATTTCCTGAGATAGTTTTTATTACCTCTTGTACGTGTTCTTTGAATGTTAAGCCTCTATCAATTAAGACTCCAAGATATTTCGTGGCACTAACGGTTTCTATTATGACATCGAAACCAAAGTCCTATCGTCCTAATGAAAGAGCCCAGGAGAGCCAAGACCAAAAAAGCACGTCAAATTCGACGAAATGTCAAAGTTTTGCTTACTAATTTTTTTTTAATTACCATGGCATAGTGTATCAGGAGTTCTTGCCACTTTCCACTTGCTAGAAGCAATACGAAAAAAACTTCTGGTATTGTGGAAAAATAAGTCATGGTTTTTGCAACACGATAATGCATCATTGCTCCTTCGTAATTTTTTTGGCCAAAAAACAATGTGATCATTCTTCAGCCACCTCATTCACCAGATTTTGCCCCCTGCGACTTTTTCCTTTTCCCAAGATTGAAGAGACCCATGAAAGGACGGCGTTTTGCGATAACTGAGGAGATAAAAACCGAATTGCTGAGAGAGCTCAAGATCATACCATAAAGTGCATATCAGAACTACTTCATAGGGGACAAAATAGAAGTTGATGAATAGATTAATATTGAAAAAAAAATTAAAATTCACCTCATTTTTTGAACAGATAACGTATACTTGGTACAGTGGGATGACTATCAGTTAGCATTATTTTGGAAAGTAATAGGACTTTCAATCTAAAAATAGGAAGGAATTAGTTTGTTGGTATGCTCTATTGAATGAACATAATTGAGTTGCTGCAACATTATCGGTTATACAGGAAGTCAGTACAGATTTATTCCAAATAGAAAACCCTACATATTTAATTTTTTTTTTAATACTTGACATGTGTTACCTACGAGTTCATGAAATACACCATATACCAAAACTGGACCGTTCAAGATATTCATTTGTATATTCCAAAAACTAGGAAACTATAATGTGTTTAAAATCGGTGAGTAATTCTGCAAATTTCAAACCAGCCTGTCATAATTAGGAGGTACCGCATCTTGCTGAAATGTAACATCAATTGAAAACTCATTTGGGTTTGTCAATTATCCAAATTGGTAGACTGGCAGAAGTGGTTTCTTAGAAGAGCCCACTAGATCACCTGATATGATGCCTCTAAATATATTTGAGATCATTTGAATCATCTGAAGTATATGATACAACACCGCACTTCATTTCAGAACTCATTTTAGAAATATTTCATAAAGTAGGAAACAAATTTGTAAACAGCTGTTGTATGAGTAAAAAAGAAACATGAAAGGTTTGCACCTGCCTAGTTAAACAACTGGGGACAAGTAGAGATAATTTGTAGAAAAGCACGGGGCTAAGTTCATTGATAATTTTAAATAGATGTATCAAGTCTCTGAGTTTTTAGCATGTCTCAAGGGAAGGTATGTTCAATATGCGTTCTAATGCAACATAGTCATAGTATACACACATCTTGAATGCAATATATCTCAGAAAATTGAGCTGCACAGATTCACTTAATATGTAACGTAATGGAGGGACCAAACTGTGGAACAATAATCGCAAAAATAATTGCAACAGCTCGTATTGAAAAGTATTTGAGCTCGTACATTGTTCCGCCGAGTGTAAGATGATATGACAGATATAGCAGGCCACCGACTTCTGATATTTTCATCGCAGTTTGAGCATTCATTTACAACTATTTTTCCAGTTCCGCTGGAGTATTAATATGTGAGAAATATCCTGGACTAACGAACACTCCACAAATCGGTAAAGTTATTATCAAAACTCATTAATACAGTTCATTTTATGTTTTTCACTAGAAAGGGAAATAAAATATTTCTTGCTTGAGAAAGCTATTGTATAACGAAACATGCGTCGCGGTTTTTGTGAAACCCTTTATACTGAAAATCATACAATACTGTATTAACTAACTGTATTAATGAGTTTTAATATGGATTTTCATCAAGTATCGACCAGTTCTATTCAATTAAGTTCTTATTAAGGAGAACTTAAACAGAAGTCAATTCTATATGAACTATTTAAATGGGGGACACTTACTCGAACAATTGCTTCAAAGTTTCGCTTGGACTGGGAGATCTGTTATTCAGAATGGCTTGCAGGCGTGTGATTTTCTGGTTGGTATTCCTGTCTGCTTGGAAAGGTGATACGTCTGCCTCTCTAGGACCTAGATATTGCCTACCAGTAAGAGGAGTATCCAAAACATCTGATCCCCTTGGTGTAGCCTGGGAAAATAATCAATGAAAATGTTCTTTTTCAATAAGAATTGTTCTAACACTTACCACTGCTTCATTATTTCTTGGAGATGCCAAAACTGTGTTTTCACCTGTAAATTAGATGGATTGAAATCAATTATTTACTGAGCGGAATGAAAATAACTACCTGTTTCACGATACGGTGATGCTCTGGCCCCTTGAGCAAAAGAATTCATCTGTTGATGCTCTAACAACTGCCTCCGATATTCAGCTGAAATGATATTAAGAATGAAAATGTTTTGCAGAAATAGAAATCAACTACCAACCTTTTCAATGTTTAACATAAAATCAACTTTATCAGTAACAATAATCTATAAATTAAACCTCACACTCACCTAAAAAAATTCTCTCATCGACCTCAGCTTTGCTCAACAAACGCGTTTCATAGGTGTTAGTAATATTCTTGAAGTTCTGTTCAAAAACGTCCTTGTTCAAAAACCCAAGAAAAGTCGATCGATCTGCCAAAACTGTCTCTGTTAGAACCAAAGTTGACATCAATGTCTTCATATCATACGTTTTCATATGCAGGGCATCCGTCAACATCGACGGAGACTTACAAATATAGCTGATAATACATGGAGCTTCGGAAGGCACAACGAAATCAGGCTGGTTCCAATTAGAAGGTAATCCCTCAAACTGTGGGTTCAACAGGTCACGTCTTTCAGTCAGGAAAGCATTTTTGAATGCCAAGTCCAAACATGCGTATAATAAATGGTAGGACTTTATCAATTCTGAGCTGTACTGGGAATCCTCACCTTTCAGGGTGATGAATAAGTTCCAAACGAATTCAAACACTTTTGATGTGTTACATGATACTGGCCTGAAACCATAAATAAATAAGAAAAATGCAAGGTATCCAGAATTGGTACCATTTCAACAACAGAAGTAACGGTGTAGTGAAACATATTTGGAATGAAGTTCATACTGTGAAAATTGTTTAATTATTGTCATGGATAGTGTTATCAATTTTAATCAAGTTATGGGTCAGTGTATTCAAAGTTCAAAGTAAATATATATATAGTAACTCAAAATATAAAACAAACATATAATTAAATAATTACAAATAACCTTAATGCCATGGACATAAAACTCATAGAGTGTGTAAAAGCCAAATGGAATAAATTCGTTATTTTGGTTACGGTACATATTTTAACAAAATTCCTAAACACGCCAAATTTAAATTATAATTTGACATACTTCAACAGAAAAATGCTATCCCTTTCTTCAAACCCCGTCGGGGGTACAACCCCCAATTTTTTAAATGGGAAGTATAGGCTTGTGATATATCGTTTGAAAGGTCTCTACATTCTTTATTCAAAAATGTGGTTACCTAAATTAGATAAAATACACTCAAAACTTATTGCATTATACACAAAAATTATTTCATGTTGAAGTATGGATAATAAAAAAGTAAGCAAAAACCATGGCAATGTTAGATGGTGTCCTTCAAAAAAACTGTAAATAATTTCCATGACGTTAGTTTAAAACGCCTTGTCAACTTGTTTTGTATGTTACAACATTAGTTGTCAGTATTTTAATTCAACTCTAACGTTCGTTAACTTTAAGTCTGACAAATGGTTAGATTAACGGAAATGCATAAATAAAAGTTTTACAAATGATTGGTTACGGAGATAAAAACCGAACACCTATTTAATGGGGAATTTTCTAATTTACCGCCCATATCTCAACGAACAATAAGCAAAATAGAGAAGCAGTTTCGCGAGCTTGGATAAAAAAGCAGCTGCCAATGCAATGAGTGATAAACTCAAATTAGATCATTCAATGTTAGCCATACATCAATAATAAACATATTAAAAGAAAATAAAATGCATCTCTACTCAAGAGCTCATGGAAGACGATTTTGATAGAAGAACTTATTTTTGTGAGTAAATGATGGACAAGTTGGATAACAATATCATCCAATTAGAAGACGTTGTGTTTTCTGATGAGTGTACTTTGTCTCTTTTAACTGTCACGCTAATGGGAAAAATTGCCATTACTGGCCAACGGAAAATCCTTACTGGATGAGAGAACACACGCAATATCCTCAAAATGATGTTATTCCAAGTTTAGCAAATATATTTCCTGATCCAGGAAACCCTCAAGTTCCAGTGAATACGATATGGTTTCTGCAGGATGGAGCACCACCATATTACCAAGTTAATGTCCGGCAATACCTTGATACAACATTTCCCAATCGGTGAATAGGGAGGTGAGGATCGATTGAATGGCCAGCGTTATCACCTGATTTTTCATCCATAGATTTCTTTTTATGGAGATATGTAAAAAGCAATGTGTACAAAACTTAACCTTCAGATTGGGCTGTACGATGGAGACCACAGCTGCAGATTATGCAACGAAGGGACAGAAAAAGCTCTACACATCTTATGTGAATGTGAGCCACTGAATCCCAGGAGGCAGGCAATATATGGACGTACAAAATTACACCTAGAAGAATATGACGAACATCCAACATGGAACCTGTATAAACTAGTACAGGGAACGAGACTGATGAAATGGGAGTCATGAGAAGATGGGAGAATAAACGTAATAAGCCCAAAAGGCTGCAGTGTTTTCTGGAGACTTGGACTGAATGGACAAGTCAGACAGCTCCCAAGGTACAAAAAAAACCTTCAGATTTAACTGACTTAAAACAACGAATAACGATTGTGCTTAGGTCGGTCATGTCTGATATGTTGAATGATGTTAGAAGACAGTTTTATTTGACATTAGTATGTTGCCAAGACTTTCGCGGTGAACATTTTGAACATCTACTTCGTTAACATCCATAGTTCTTTTTCGTATTATACATTTCATTATGTTTTCCATTACATTTTAGTTTTTGAGTGTATTTTATCGAATTTTGGTATCCCCATGATTTCAAATTATTTTATCTCAATTGTTGCAATAAACTTGAAAGCGATAACATTTTTAACTATACATTTATAAATATACACCGATGAAACATTCAACACAATCCTTTTTATTTAAACTGCTTTACGCCTATTTTGTTATTCCATATTAAAAATCATTCTCATAATCCGTTTTTGTTCTGCAACCCAAGACAAGATTGTCAGGGAAATATGTGAAAAAACCATTTCATGATAAATTAAACGTTAACTTTTTAGGATATCCATTTTTGAAAACAATCACCACAGAATACATATTACACCTAATAATACAAATTGTAGACCTTGGTAGGTAGGTCCAAAGTGAGTGGATCTACTTGACCCCCCACTGAAACTTGTGAGGCTTGTGGCTCATACCCATTCAAAATCGACCAAATGAATCCAGTTTCTCAACAATTACTGACTAACAAATAACTTACCTTTGTTTTCTATTTCGATGTTTAGACTGATCCAAGTCCTGAGAAGTAGGAGGCAAAAAAATCCTAGAGAATAGTGGGTAGTATTCCTTGAAGGTGTTATGTGCTACTCCAAACGTATCTTCAAGATGCTTTATTTTTTCCTTCAAATCATTGTTCAAGGGGGACATTTCTGACCACTTCCTAATGTTGTTGAAAAACTGAACGAAACTAAAAGACAGCTACCATAACACACCTATAAATCAAATTCAAACATGAAACTCACCTCAAGTTACTGTATCTGAGAAGACTTGTTAAGTTAATGCAGTTGCCTCTCACGACGGTGGACAGTAGAGTGGGAGTTTCAACAGACTGAGAAGCAACAAAGACTGCACATCCTAGCCAATGTATGGACTCACCCTATAAAACAGGGATTAAAATTACAAATCCAGACCATAATTTAACTTTACAACCAACCTCTAGCACATAGTTTTTATTGATATCAGAAAACTTTTCCCAAGCAACCGTGGTAGTTCTTGGATCTAAAGACAGCTTATTGCACAAATCTAACAGTTTCTTGTTCAGTTCGTCTTCTCCATCCGGTAAGACCATGTTGAAATCGAGTGATTCGCGGGCAGAAAGTTGAAAAAAATTAAGGTCTCCTACACCTCACTTTCTGATAAGAAATCCCTAAATAGGCGGGAAGCAGAAACTTTTCTTATGGAAAATAATCCTTTCATCTATCTGGCGCGGACACGGCGCGAAAAAGAAAATAACACATTAACCATTTCAAATCGGCAGGTTTGTTCAAGCGGGAATTTTTTTGGTATATTTTTTTTTGGATATTTGGGACGAAAATAATATAACCTACAAACAACAAACACAAATACAACAATTTCAATCCTAATTTGTTCCGCGCACAACTTAGTAACTTTTGTTATAAGATACTACTGGATAGCAAACGATCAAAATAAATGAACTACAACATGAAAAATCTCGGAAAATAAAGTAAACAAACGAAGTATTCATACGACAAGTGTTCCCGCCCTTCTACGCGCCCATCTGATGTCAAATGTCACTGTATTTTTCGTGACGTGTACGTGACAACTTAGGTAGCGTTCGACTTGGAAAACTATTTGTGAGAAAATCTGGTGACGTCACGAATTATAAAACCTATGATCTGTTCCGAAAATTAAACAGCTTTAGGTGAAATATTACAGTTCTAAAAATAACTTTCAGCAATTACTCGGAACACGAAATATATATCTGAAAGCAGGTTATCAAAAAGTTATCAAATACCAAATGTGTTCGCTTAAGACTGCTCTACAGCTACCGTAACTTGACAAAAGTAAGTTAATTATTAAGTACTTTCCTCACTATTATTTGATTTATGTTCTTATGCGTAATTTAATGGCACAAGATTGATTTCGTTATATTCGTTAAAAAATCCTTTTTTCGGAAAGTGCTTGTCAAAAAATGATCGCCATATAAAAAAAAATAATTGGACACGAAAATGTAATTTTGCCAACTTGTCTTATTCATGTGCAACATACTAGTCACTAAAACTCCGCGACTGCAATTTTCTGATATCACTTGACGTCCTTAGAATAGTTTAGAGTACGTCCGATCACAGCTACCTAGATGCAATTTCAAAAGTGACTCTGAAAAAATTAAGTAGGCGTGAAAAGTTTCGAAAATATCACATTCTGATCCAGAACTGTCGCAGAAATCTAAAAATATTACAATATACAAGGTGTTCCATTTAAAAATTTACAATCGAAGCCGGTTGATTGGTCAAACCACCTACATTGACATAAAAACTTGGAAAGTTGAGAATAGGTAGTTCTACTTATGTGTCGCTTGCGATTACGCAGTTATTTTTATTAAGTACTTTTTTTGGTTATTCACATTCTGTCCGTTAGTCAGGGAAGCTATAGATTACGCTGTAGACGACCAGATGAATAATATCTTCATCCATCTCACCCCAGCCAGGTAGGGGTACATCGCGAAGGGCGATATGGATGTCTGAGGGCTTTCATGCCATCATCCCAGATCAGTCATGACTCATTCATCCCTCTGACGAAAAACAGTTCAAATGGTAAGGGAGCAAGGCTCCAATCTGAAGGAAACCAAGACGACTATCGTTCACATTCTGTCTTCAATCTTGGACCGCCTGCAACATCTTGTGTTTACAAGAAAATATCAGAATCACCACGGAGGCAGCTATAGCTACCTGCGTGACATCCGGTCCAGAAAATCATACAAATATGAAGTTTATTGAGTGTCTCGATATAAATGAGGACGGCCAAATTCACATTTCACAGACGAATTGACAACTCATCATTTAGGTACTTCACTTATTTGACCTACACTAGGCACGAACAATATTATTCGCGTAGGCATAGTTCAAAATACATTGGCTAATTGTGAAAGGGATAAAAGATCTTGGCTTGCAATATTTTGTGTGGCTGCAAGATTTACCAGAATCCGTCTTCTATCGCCAATTTGCATTCATTGTGTTCTACAGCATTTATTAATTGCAGAAAAGTTTTCAGAGAAATTTACCGAGCAACTCAAATGCAAAAAGAGTGCATGATCAAGTGAAAAACACAGGTACAACAAATGTAAGGGTATTTATCAAGAATAATTAAGTGAAAGAAAAATGGAGACAAATCCTTCGTATTGTTTTGGATGCTGTATTGTATCTATCCACAAACTGTGTTTTTTTTTCACGGTTCTCACGAAACTCCCAGCAGGATATTATACAATGACCTCAGCTTAGTCAAAGTAACATTATTACCGGAAGGTCTGTGTCCAAATATCAAGCAATTAGTAGACATCTGATAGCTGAAATTATGAAGATGATAAAGGCAAAAATAAGTATAAATAGTCGAGGGTGGGCTTTTTCAGTGTTTGCCTCGCTTAAAAAAATCAAAGATCCGGAGCAGTATTGCACCATCAGTCAAATTATCAGAAATACTTTTAATCAGTATCATCATGAACTATAGTGAATTTCAACCTAATACCTCTTGATGATACGATTAGTTTACTTGAAGAATTATTTGATATAAATCAAGTGAATCCAGTTGTCTCACACAAAATTATTTTCAATTCGACAATATTTATTCCTCTTCAAAAGGTTTAATTATGAGAACTCCATGAAATTTTCGTGGATAACCTAGAGAGTCCATTCTTAAGCATCCTTTGTTTGAGTATTTCTTGTATTGGTATAGATATGTGGATGACCTCTTTTTATGTTTCACAGGTTCTAAGAGACAATTAGATATTTTTATAGGGATATTAACAAAAATTGATAAAAACATTGAATTCACTATTGAAGTAGAAGCAGAAACTCAAACTTAATATATTTTTTTGACTTGACAATTAGTAGAATGAACAGCAAACGTGATTTTTCAATTTATCACAACCCTTCCCATATGGATATTACTATTCATTATGATTCTACGTATCCGTATCAACACGAAATAGCATCTTATAATCGCATGATTCATATATTAGTTAAGTTTAAAACTGAATTAATAGACAAAATACTTTCCAAAAAATCTACGGAAAAGTGACTTGGGACGTTTTTCCTATTGATAAGTTAGATTATCAAAATCAAAATTGAAGAGCTTTAATTTTTGAATAAACAACATATTAAAATTACAGTTGGGAAAGTGTTAAAGACAAAACATAAAATTTGAGAAATCAGGAGTATATAAATTGAAGTGTGGAACTCGTCAAACTGGCAGAACATTTAGAAATCGCATCCAAGAACATCGTAAGAACTATGTAAATAAACGAACAATGGCAACATATTCAAAATATCTTGTAGAAGAAAATCATATCTTCAACGGAGATTTCGAAATTTCACACATAAAAAATGAATATTTCAAGGTAAATTATTTGGAAGCTATGGGAATTAATAATAAATTCAGTAGAACTGAATCACCAACTGAATTTGAATAAATCACCATTATTGAACTTGTTTTCCCAGAAATCGATGCTATCCTAGTCTCAGTAGACATATTATTATTGTTGTAGAAGTGATATAATATGCTCTAGGTAAACATAATTGAGGATACATATAAAAGTTGAGTAGAGGATCTAGATAATTTTAATCCAGTAAGTACCTGAGTAGATAGTTTTCAATTGTGATTACGTGGGGTGATAGCGAAACATGCCATGATATTTTGTTGAAAGTCATCAACAGACCTAGATTGTGAATACTAACAATCCTAATGTTGTGAAGTAACTTGGGTTGAAATCATTTTCAGTTTTTTATTTTATGTTTAATTTTTTTTATTTTTTTTTTATTTATTTTCAGTCTGTAGTCATTTTCATTTTGTATATTGATGATTCATTGTATTTTCATTTCACGTTTTATTGCTTAATGAAATTGATATTTCAGCTATCCAGTCTAATTTCATTTCCTCTTTCATAGATTTCGAATCATAGTGGAATCATATTCGACAATAGAAGTCCGAACCAATGGAATTCTCCTTTGGACATGTTTATAGTTCTAAGAAATTTAAAAATTCTATTATAAAAATAATAATTCACTTTATGAAATATAATAAGAATAAATTGTAAAATGGAGGGGGGATACTGTTATTTCTGTTTTTCATCCTCTATTCAACTTTTTGGACCTATAGTTTGTGTTCTGTTTTCCAACAACCTACCTTTTCGTACAATATAAGAAATATAATAGACTGTATTGGTGAGTTCAAAAAGTGATAAAGACCTACCCACACGAAAAATTCAGGCAAGTTAAGAGCTATCAACAAGTTATGTTACATATACCGGTACGGTATTACAAGGACTACCTCCCGACGAAGCTCCTATTATTTATGGCACACTGGTTAAATGCGCCTGATTAGGAAAACAATGACCAGCAAAGAAGAAGCACAAGTCTCACTGACAGAGAACACATATACGTGCTTTGTGCTCACTCTCACTGATAGAAATAGATTGAAAGTAAACCTCTGAGAAGTAAACAGTGATGTAGGTGAAATATTTGTTTATTTCTAAGAGCAATTTATATTTTTATCTGAGATTGAATTGAAAAAATGAGTAAGCAAAAACTAATGAAAGAACCTGAATTAGATGAGACGAATATGGCCGATAACGTAGAAGAAGCCCGAAGAAAAGATCTTGAAGAAAGAGATGAATTTGCCCATCGTTTGAAAAAACGAGATGAAAATCGTACCAGAAATATTGCACATCCTTCAGGTTCTAAGGCGTACGAAGAAGCCGCGAAGAGACTCAAATTAGAAAATGCTGACCGAGGTGAAATTATTCCCAAGCTAAGGGTGCAATCAAGAAGGAAATACTTGGAGAAACGTAAAGAAGATAAGCTTCAAGAACTTGAAGCTGATATTGCTGATGATGAATATCTGTTCGAGGAAGAGATACTGACCGAAAGAGAACGAAAAGAAAGGTACCACAAGAAAGAATTATTGAAACTTGCAAAGGAACATGAAAAAGCAAGAGAACTTGAGCGAGTGCATCGATATCACATGCCTCGAGATTTAGGAAAAGATTCTGTGTCTGATTATATTGAAGTTGATGAATTAGAAAAAGTTCCTCAATCTGAGCAGAAAAAATGGGAAAAAGACCAGATGGCTTCTGCTGTTTTCAAATTTGGTGCGAAAGATTCCGTCAGAACAGATGAATACGAGCTATTACTTGAAGATCAAATCCATTTCATCCAAGCATTACAAATACCTGGTGTAACAGAGAAAAAAGAGACGAAATTAACAGAGGTACAAAAAAAGAAGCTTAGTATCGAAGAGACAAAAAAGAGTTTGCCAATATATCCTTTCAAGGATGACTTAATTCAAGCTATACGAGAACACCAAATATTAATTATAGAAGGAGAGACTGGATCAGGAAAAACAACACAAATCCCACAATACTTGCATGAAGCAGGATTTACAAAAAATAATAAAAAAATTGGTTGTACTCAGCCTAGAAGAGTTGCTGCAATGTCAGTAGCAGCAAGAGTTGCTCAAGAAATGGGTGTTAAGCTTGGAAATGAAGTGGGGTATGCAATCAGATTTGAAGACTGCACCTCCTCCAGAACTGTTATTAAATACATGACTGATGGTACATTACACAGAGAATTTTTATCAGAGCCCGATTTACAGTCATATAGTGTTATGATCATCGATGAGGCCCACGAGAGAACACTACATACAGATATTTTATTTGGCCTTGTTAAGGATATTGCCAGATTTCGACCAGATTTAAAATTGTTGATTTCAAGTGCTACACTAGATGTTGCTAAATTCTCAGAATTTTTTGATGATGCACCCATGTTTCAAATTCCAGGAAGAAGATTTCCTGTAGATATATATTACACTAAAGCACCAGAGGCAGATTATGTAGATGCATGTGTTATATCAGTGTTGCAAATACATGTTACACAACCTCTGGGAGATGTTTTAGTATTTTTGACTGGTCAAGATGAAATAGAATCATGTCAAGAACTACTTCAGGATCGTGTTCGCAGATTAGGTTCGAAAGTTAAGGAGATGATTATTTTACCTGTATATGCTAATTTACCAAGTGACATGCAGGCAAAAATTTTTGAACCTACTCCTCCAGGATCCAGAAAAGTTATACTGGCTACAAATATAGCAGAAACTTCTTTAACAATCGATAACATCATTTATGTTATAGATCCAGGATTTGCTAAGCAAAACCATTTTAACTCACGAACCGGAATGGAAAGTTTAATGGTGGTGCCAATATCTAAAGCTTCAGCTAATCAAAGGGCAGGACGAGCAGGTCGAGTGGCTGCAGGAAAATGCTTTAGATTATACACAGCGTGGTCCTACAAACATGAATTGGAAGATAATACAGTTCCAGAAATTCAAAGAATGAATTTGGGAAATGCAGTATTGATGTTGAAAGCACTTGGAATAAATGACTTAGTTCATTTTGATTTCCTAGATCCACCACCACATGAAACGTTGGTATTGGCATTAGAACAGCTGTATGCATTAGGAGCTCTAAATCATCATGGCGAACTCACGAAACTAGGAAGAAGAATGGCTGAGTTTCCAGTGGATCCTATGATGGCAAAAATGTTGTTAGCTTCAGAAAAGTACAAGTGTTCCGAGGAAATAGTTTCGATAGCAGCCATGCTGTCAGTAAATGGAGCAATATTTTACAGACCAAAGGACAAAATCATACATGCGGATACTGCCCGAAAAAACTTCAATCATATTGGAGGAGATCATCTGAGTTTACTTAACGTTTATAATCAGTGGAGAGATTCTGATTATTCCACACAATGGTGTTATGAAAATTTCATACAATATAGATCCATGAAACGTGCACGAGATGTTAGAGAGCAGTTGGTAGGTTTGATGCAGAGAGTAGAAATAGAAATGGTTAGCAACATAACTGAAACAGTTAATATACTTAAAGCCATAACCGCCGGGTATTTTTACCACATCGCAAAATTGTCCAAAGCAGGAAATTACAAAACAGTGAAGCACAATCAAAGTGTTACCATTCATCCCAACAGTTCACTGTTTGAGGAGCTCCCTAGATGGGTTTTATATCATGAACTGGTATTCACCACTAAGGAATTTATGCGACAAGTTATAGAAATAGAGAGTAAGTGGTTGCTAGAAGTTGCACCACATTATTACAAGCAGAAAGAATTGGAAGAAACAAATTTGAGGAGAAAAGTTTGAAAATTTTTCTTTGCAGCGTTTATCCTTTACAAATATCTTCAGTGAGGATGTAGGTAATATTTTGGAGTCGTAGCAAAAACTGACCTCAAGGACCTCCCAGTAAATGCAGATACCACTGAAGATATCTGCCGCAATAGCAGACGAAACATTTGATACTGAAAGTTCAAAGACAAGAAGTCTGGTTGAGACAATCTATTTTCTCACGAGATTCAAATATGTTTCTACCTTGAGATAAATATTGTATGTTGATTCAATTTTCTGTAATAAAACATAATATAAATTGAGAAATGTCTATTATATAACAAATTCACAAAGCTATGTATCAAGTATATTATGACTTAAACAATGTGATAGGTATATAAAACTCCAGAACCATAAATAGTAAATATGTTTGTTTTATTCTACACAGAGGTCAAAGGGTGCTTGGTATAACTTAGAAATTAAAACATATATACAAAAACTTTCTAAAAAAACAACAACCCATATTCCAATAATTCTGTTATCTGTAACTTGATTGTAGATAATGAATTAAAATCATTGAAATAGATGTACCAACATATGTTCATTTTGGTATTCAAAAAAAGCTCAAAATTTGTTTATGCAGATATTCAAAATTTCGTGTCAAAATATTTATTTTCTTGTGCGATGTATCTCTCCTCAATACAGTATTCAAACTTATTTTGATTTCTGTCAGAGAATTAATACAGTGGATGTTTCTTTTCCGCTTGAGGCTTTGTTTAATAGATAGAGCTGTTACTAGTTAACAATCTTTCTCTTAGACGAAGGTTTCATACTTGCAGTAGAGCTGCGTTGACATTAATTTAGTCCCAAGTACACTGCTGTTTGGGTCGGATCTTTCCTGCACTGATGAGAGGTAATACCTCGAAACCGGTGTGTAGGTGACCTACTCGACTGATTTCCACATGATCCTGCTGATTGATGAACGAGAAACATCTACAACTACATACATTGCTGTCGGATATAATTCGATATTTGGCATAGTGTCAGCAGAGGAAGTAATTGTTTTATGGCGGGTATTTACGAGAACTTACGGTATAGGTACTTTGGGAGAAATGAATGTTTTGAGATTTAATTTCCATATATTTATTTTCTTATAATATATTTCCATGAATTGTACCACTCAAACAAATTAATAACGCATCATAAAATTACTTAATTAATGATGTATCACAGAGTTATCATTTATTCTAACCAAGAATAAATGACAGAAAAGTTTACCCTGCATTCAAATAAATTTTATTTTCAGTTCATTTCTGATTTTTGCAGTCATCTGGCACCGTTATTTTTGAACAGGATAATTCCTCTCAAAGTATTTTCCTAGGATTTGACTAAGGTATGTGGATGATATTTTCGCGATATTCGATACCAAAAAATCGAATATTGACGACTTTGCTTCCATTTGAAATAATAGATGTCCATCAATAAAATTTACGTATGAATTAGAAAATAAGGGACAACTACCATTTCTTGACGTTTTGGTAATGAAGAGCCAATATGGAGGGTTAGAATACGATATACCTATTTAGAAAAAAACAAGCACGTACAGGTATATTCCTGACAGTTCACATCACTGTGGACAGCACAAACGTGCTGGGTTGAATTTTTTCGTGCATCGTCTTTTGACTTTCCCTCTAACACATGATAGGTTCATAAAAACGTACAATACAGAAAATAGCAGCCACTAATGGTATTGGTATTGTAGGGGTATTGTAGATGACATAATAAGGAAGAAGAACTTTAGGTTAAGAATAAACGAAATCTCGACTTTCAAAAAGGACAACAATCAAGATAAACACATCTCAGTTCCATACCATCAATATACGAAAAACTTTGGAAAGATTTTCAAGGAACTAGGTATGAAGGTGGTTTTTAAAACAAGTCATACACTACAGAGTCTTTCGGGAAGTCCAAAAGACAAAGTCGGGAATTGAAGTGAGATGTAAGGAATACATAGCACACTTAAAATATGGAAGACCTGAAAAATCAGCAGTCGCCCATCATTTTTTGCAACAAAACCATTCCATAGACTTCAGTTCGTTAAGATTAGTTAGACAAGTTAACAACAACAGGCAACTAAATGCCTACAAGAGTGTGGGCATGAGTAAACACAATAATATTATGAATAACGATGACAGACCTATACCAAAGAGCATACTATATAGCT
>WOGN01000061.1:0-19636 GCA_015342105.1 Leptinotarsa texana | reverse complement strand
ATGATATATCTGTATAGCATAAATAGCTTTAGTTTTGCGAAGTTTCCAGTTTTATCTTCCTCTTGAAGATGATCACTTGGTGATCGAAACACGCGTCGAGGTGTGAAAATAACGATTTGGTGTTGGGAAAAGACTCCAGTAATATTCAAAGTGTGAATGTGATGGAAATCTATGATGATGTATTTTGAAAAACCAGTATCGGCCAAGTATCTATCTTATATTTTTGAGTTGATAAAAAAAACAGTCTATTCAATAAAAATGATGAAACATATTTAATAAATACAAAACAAAGTCACCTTCACAACAAACAGAACACACAACGCCTATGCAGATAAGGACGCTTGATAATGAGGAAACCGAATGACTAGTTATGGCATTTTAAAGACGCACATATAATAGACCTGCGAAGTGTTGATCAGTTTACCGATGTTTCAAAGTATTTAACAAACTGGTTCACCTATTCGCTCGTACATCCTGTCGATATGCAGAAGCTATCTTGTTACGGGGGGCAAATTTTATCTTACTTTTCAATTATTCACAATGGCGATGCATAGACAATAAAAATGACCCCGGCAAGAATTTAGTTCTAACATTTAACATTGTTGCCGTTAGCTCTCAGTTCAATTTGTATCATAGTTACCTTCAATTGAAAATTACTATAGTATAGTGAGCTGTCAGTTAGTCAAAGATACAACATGATTTTCCCACCTCAAGTTTTGGTCTATCATAACACTTTAATACTTGATGCTATTATTGTATTGCTATTGCCTTAAGTACTCAAAGTAGAAGGATGATTGTCAGAAAATATTGATTTTCAAATAACAACTGCAGGATGATAACCACCTAGAATCAGCTTCCAGCTGAAGACCCAGATGGAGGAGCCATTTTACCCTCGGAATAGTCTGTTCCTAAGCGCTCCTTCACGGCATTTTTTTCTTTCTGAGACCAGCTCTGACACCGGAAACTACAGCACAGCAACAAAATGTTAGCTTGAAAGCAAATTCACACCGCTGCATCTGCTTTTCCTAAATGGATATTGTGAAGTTGAGCAAATAGAGACCTCACACTCTCTAATTAGAAAGTGTGACTTTTTTGAGTGTCAACCGCGCTAATGATCTTCACACTCAAGAACCAAACCGTAACATCAATGAATTGCAAGAAGGCGAAAAAAACTATTTCCCTTTTTCTACACCACTGCGTCCGGGCAGTCAATATCCTTTCTTTATTGTAGTCGGTGTTTAATTCAAACACTACAAAAACCACATAACTGATTTTTATTTTTATGCCGTTTAATCGATTTCCAACTGATATTCTCGAGAATGTTATTATTAGAGAACGGAAGCAGTTTTCGGTTGAGTTGAGCCGAAAAAAGCAGTTTGGTGGCTACTGTTGCGTAATCACCGCAACAAGAACCTCAACAAATAGCTTTGGAGTGTTATATCAAAGAAATTATTACATTACACAATCCGTGCCGGGCAAAACGGTACCGTGGTGTTTTTGAAAATGATTCATTCAGTAGTTGTGAAACTGTTACTGACACGTTTTTATTTTCCAAAAAAAAACTCGGACTTTAAGCTGAGGAATAACTATAGAATACTACTGGAATTTTATTCCAACCCCAAACCGTTATTTTTAATACCTTGTCACGTGTTTCAATCACTAATTACCAAGCGGAAGACTAGAGAAGGAGTTTAAGGATTTTAGAGTTTGGCTCTGCCGAACTCTTAAAAACCTGATTCGGTCCCCAACGGGGCAGGCACAAAGTGCCTCCAGTCAGTGACCTGTAAGAAGTTCTGTTAGACATCATAGTTCATCCCTACTGTAGTCCAACAACTGTTTGGTATCAAGCTTCGATGGGTGAAATAACGCCTTGTAGTGAGCCAATCCTGGAAGATTCTACCAGATGTCCATAAATATTCAAGTGTTCAATCTTTAGGCAAAGCCTAAAGCGATGCCAATGACAGGTTCTGGTCCGATGAAACTACTTGCGGCACAGTCCTTTACAAGGAAGTCAGGAGCATTACTGCTTTCCAGGCCAATATGGCCAGGAATCCAGACCAGTATTGAGTCTTCCTATCGAGGAGAATCATTTTTGCCAATTTGCTACCAATTTAGTCGTTGCTCGGTAGGAGCCAAGAGCTTCCAACGCTGCCTGATTGTCCAAGAATATTCCGAGAATATTTTTATTGACTTGTGTATGAGGTTGGATTATTCCAATCTTTCCGCACGCAATTCAATATCGTGAATTTCCGCTTGAAATACAATCGCATAGGTTCCTATCCTCTCCATCCGAGAAATTGAGGTTGAAGAACAAAATAACATTAGAAGCAGATTGAATATTTCCATTTTCAAAATAGAGGATAATAATCGAGCCTTTAACAATACTTTTCAATATTTGTTTGACATCTAAGAAATTTTTGAATATATAGTAATTAACTATTGTGTTCTGTATTCAAGAATCGTCAGTATTATCCACTTTTTCAGCAGCATATGTAACTTCATTACCCATTCTTCACAAAAGCATGTTTTTGTTAGCAATGTCACCATACATGTTATGGGACGATATATTCCGGAAGCACTGGATAATAATAGAGAAGTTAATGTTATATACACAGACTTTGAACAGTCGTAATATAGAATAGATCATGCTTTATAAGTGAAAAAATGGACAAAGGTAAGGTAACATCTTGTTGAAAGGAGTGTTTTTTCTTATTTTCGTTTTATAGTGATGTGGTTTCTTTGATCGGTCGTTTATTTTGATAAAAATATGTATTATATTCATAATTTTCCAAGATTTAATATACTAGGTTCATAGAAGAGGTCACTCAAAGGGTATAAGTGATTTTTTTTGTACATTATCTTCATTACTTCTTTCTGGAGTATCTCTGATATATTCATCTGTATTAGTATTCCCAGGACCTTTGCAGGAAACAAGTAATCCTTGTGAAATTCAGGGTTCTTGCAGATGAACAATGGAACTGTTTTACGAGAGTTTTGGTAAATTCCGATATAGAAACAAGAAAAAAGCCTCATCCTGATGCTACCTTGTTTTCCATTCCAATGCTATCTTCCATCAATTACTAGTGGTACGAGTCGGTATTTCATGGAGTGTTTTCTTGTAAATTTTTTTAAGAACCTCAGCCATCATTCACAGCAATTTATTCATCTTTAATGAACTTCTGAAGTGCCCTGAATATACTCAATAAAATTAATATTGATAAACATTATCACGGACGTAGTAGTCTCCTGTTTCTTGATACAGCAAATTATTTAATTACTTCGCAACTACAATTTATAACTACAGGAAATTGCAGTTAAGTTAAAGATGAGCTGTAACTAAGTTATCGACGAGGCTGAAGAAATTTGAATGATGTCGTTTACACACTGAGTAATGAGCTTTGTTGACGCACGTGTAGTTTCACAAAATACCTAGAAGGAAAGAACAGTCGATGTCGAATGAAGACTGGAGTTTTGAGCCGAGCCGAGGATTCAAAAATCGAGCCGAACTTTGTACTGTGCACAGGCTTTTGAAGTTTAGCTGAGCCGAGCTCAAGTCAAACCACGGTTCTATTCTGCTCGAATACATCCCTAAACTCATGTCTCAGTAGATCCCTTTCGTAGGCTAAGCCCGTTTCTCTGATATGATGCTATCAAATTTCTTTACATAGGATTATCAAAATGATTACCATCAGCAGATTGGAAGGATAAGTGCACTTTGGCATATAATAATAATTTCCTTAGGACAGTTTCAAATCATATGGAAAAAGTTAGTTGCTTACATCGATAAAATAATATTAAAAAAAGGTTTCACCGCAAATTGCCACGACCAATATTCAACTAGTGTTGAAAAAAACTGTTCTGTCAGAAAGGATTTCAAATTATATGTGAATGATTGTTTTTTCAAGGAGTTTTTCACATTTGAAGAAAGAGCACTGTATATTCTAGGAGCCATATGATTGGGAATGGAATTTTGAATTTTCCAAATGGAATTGAAACATCATTCTTTTGTCTTGCATTGAAATTATGGTTTTGTTTATTCCTCACATATATTTCTCCATTATTGTCGAATATTAACATACACCATTCTGAGTGATTAGACATGGTAATGCATGAATCAAACTGTGAAAGCCCCGTTATTCATGGTAAAATTCGTTTTTGTGCTACGAGGATAGCTTTTGCTGGGGTAGATAAACCCCAAAATATTCGTAATCCTAAGAAAATTGCTTCATCCGAACTAATTGAGATCGCTGGACCCGATTAGTTTGATTGGAATGACAACTCATTACATTCTTTTTGGATATGGTGAAACCTCAGTGCTTGCGTTTTCAGAGTATTCAAAAACAAATAATTTGCTGAAAACCATCCATTCAGAGAAGTCAACACATTTCATTCATTACGAAAATAAGAGTCCATTTATTCAGATATGATTAATGACGTTTCATCAGCGTACATTGTAAAGGATGCAGGTGCACCAAAGTTTATCCAAACCATTAATATAGAACAACAGAATGGGCCCCAATATGGACCCCTGAGGGACACCAATGTCTGTGAGAATCGGTTGTTGATTGCTACATATTATATACGTTTGAATATGAATGATTTTATCCACTCTAGAGGAAGGCCGCTAATTCCAAGCTTATAAAGCTTTTCCAGTCGTATTTCATGATTATACAGTCAAATGCCCTGCTGGGGTCGTGAAAGATTCTTACAAGGCATTCTTCTGCATCAATGTGTTCTACTATTTTTTGATAATAAGAAAACACCGCTGTCTTCATAGATTTTTTGTTCAAATATCCATCTTTCACAAGTGCTTTCTTTCCATTTTTCCTAGTTACAAACGATAACCCTCAGAAGTAGAAACTTGTGCGAGCTAAGGATTAACGAGTTCTTACCTTTTAACGTGTGATTCCTAATACAGGTTGGACGATAGCAAGTGAAAATCGATCGTTCAGACTAGTACTCGAACCACCGACCAACACGGCAGTCAATTTGAGTGAGTGAACAAAGCACCCACGTCGAACCACCTGGCTACCCACCGACTGGTTGACGACATTTTGGGACACCTTCTAGAACACCTTTAGATCACTTTCCGAAATTCGTGAAGTGTAAGAATCATACAGTTTTTTAAGTAAGCTCTGATAAACCAAGCATTTTCAACAACTTCAAATCACTCTGTATGGTAAGAACTTCACGTTTGAAATCATAGCGTAAAAATCCGGATGATCTGAATCTACACGCTTTCATAAAGGTATTAGCTATCCTCTCGAAGAATTCTCAGTGTAACAGCAAGATAATTGCCGTTGGAAAGGAAGTATTCTGTATTCTTTTTCCCAGGAGAATAATGCTCTTTCATCTGCACATAATATAGTGTCATAATAAAAAAACCAGTTCTAAATGAAACTATATAACGAAGGCATGCTTGTGGTTTGGTTCGACGGTGAGACCTTTCCAATTCGGTATGGTTTTACGTTCTGTCTTTTTGAGGCTGTGGTGATATTTTATTGAGAAATGCCAGAAGGGCAGTAGCGCAGTGCTTTTGCCAATTCAATGGAAGATATCATTGTGTATTTTTTTTATTGATGCAATGCGTTATCATGAGGATGATGACAGTGAAAATGGACAGTTTATTTCATTAACTGATGAGATATTTCCAAAAACAAAGGAACTCCATAATTTTGAATGTTACTGTATTAGTCGATTTACTCAAATCGAAATTTATGAAATACTAACATTATCAACTGGGGTGAACCACAATAAACCCTAGCGTGGCACTCAACCTGAACTACCTTCCTACCTGCATAATAAACAACTATAGCGGCCCGAATTTCCAAGGTTTACCCTCAATCACACTTTCCTTGTGGAATCACCCTCCCGAAATATAATTCACAGAGTTTTAAATCCAATGGTACAAGTTTTAAGTCCAACCACTTATGCATTCTGTCATAGCGAATTATTCTTTTGAACTGTAGCGCTCATGTCCAATCCAATACAACTTCATCTATGTACTAGGTATATCGCGAAGAGACGATGATTTGATGCTGAAAGTGGAGTTGATACTGAAATATCAGATTGATAATTATGCCAATGAAAATCATGAAATCTGCTTAGTACTTCTGGATTTCAGCAAGGCCTTTGACACTCTTGATCACGAGATACTGTGTGATAAACTTGTCTACTTCTGTTTTTCTCAGAGATCAGTTTCACTTTTAAGAAACTATCTGAAGAATGGTACCCAAAGAGTTGTTTGGTATAGACTTTCTCAACATAACTTCTTACAGTCTCTCTTTATCAACAACTATATAGTGAGCAAAAATATAATTACAAGCAACAAATTGAATAATAACAAAATTTCAATAACAAATTTCAACATCCTCCCCACTGCTAGAGGAACTATTTTTTCTCTAGATCCAACAAACACATTTTTGTCACTGGTCGCCTATATTCGGCATTTGAAGTTTTCATATCTACGACACGCACTCTGCTATCAGGACCTGGATAAGTTGCAGTTAGGCGCCACAATTTCCATTCATACCTCGGTAGAGTATTATCAGTTAACTTGGATAGATTTTTGAGTTTTCTTCTTTTTACTATTGATAATGTTGGCAGGTATTCCTTGACCCAACGGCTCCAAAAAATATTTAGCAACATCTGCGTTTTTCTCCATTCTCTTCATAGACAATCATTGTCTGGGCTGAGGCGTATACAAAAGCCATTTCCACTTGACGACTCTAAGAGAAAATGATTGGGTGTAAGTGCTTCAAGATCGGATGGATCGCTTGATACTCTGGTAAGAGGTCTGGAATTGACTAAATGCTCAGCTTCAGCAAAGACAGTTTGTAGAGTTTCTCCTTTGAGAGACTGTTTATACAAATCCTCTGATATTATTCTCTTGACAAATCCAATTAACCTCTCCCATTTTCCTCCCATAAGTGGGGCTCCTGGAGGATTGAATCTGAACTCAATTCCTCTAGACGACATTGCATCCACAACAGTTTTCAATTCTTTCGCAGCAGCAACAAAATTTGTTCCATTATCACAAAAGATGAACTTTGGCTGCCCTCTTCTCGCTACCATTCTCAATATAACCATGATAGTTGATTCACTGTTGAGAGTGTGTGAAATTTCCAGGTGAATAGCTCTTATTGACAGACAGGTGAAGGTGACTCCCCAACTCTTCTCTTTTCGTCGACTAATTTTAACGTGAAATGGTCCCCACGTTGACGAATGGCCTTATTTCTCAGGTGAGCCTCTCTCTTGGTATTTGCCCCATTAGTGGTGGAAGTGGTTGGGCGTTCTCTTTCCTGCATTTCTGGCATTTTCATAAAGCTCTACGATTAATTACCCAAAATTTTTGCTGAATTTCATTCAAGATCAATTCTCGTCCTCTGAGTCTAAATTTTTCATGGTGAAGTAATTCCGTAGAGTCGTGCTTAGGATATAAAATTACTGGTTCTCTAGTTTCTTCGTTGAGGGAATTCGCCAAATTTGTTCTTCCGTCAAGTACAATGACTTGGTCTTTCAGTTTGGGATATGAATCGAAAAGTCTGCTATTTTTTGGTATCTGTCTTCCACTTTCTAGACTTCGAATTTCTTCAGGAAATCTCTCCAACTGGCATTGCCTTATCCAAAGTTTTTCGGCTTCTTCAATTTCTCCCACAGTCAGCTCATTTAAAATATCTTCAGAATGTATAGTTTTTCTTGATTTTTTCAAAAATCTTAAACACCATGTCTCAGCCATTTTGTCAGGAAGAGGATACTTTTGTCAGGAAGAGGATACTTATTTTCAGAAATGGTCAAACATTGGCGAATTCTGTCTTCATTTCCGTTGTATTTAAACTGCGTGATTCATTATTAAAATCTTCAGAGCTCACCAACTTTGACTTAACTCAACAACTCAACCTTTCAAGAGGAATTGGTGAGTCAAGTCAAAAAAAAATATTGCGACCGTATTTAGGAACCTGCTGTGAGACAATCGGATGTTTTTCGAATACAGCGAATTCAGAATAGATGTCTACGTTTCTCGTTTGGTATCCAGAAATATGACCATATATCCTCAGTTGTTGAGGAATCAGGATGGTCAAGAGTTGAGAACACTACATCTACTCACCAACACACGTAAAGTTTTGATATTTTGTCAACCAGCGAATCAATTATTTTTCCAACAAACCGTTAATAGTACAGAACGTTTTGTAGGCAACAGAACACTATTATCCTATTGATGGCATAAAAAATCTGTTGAGTACAGTTGCGGACAAATGCATTGAAACTATCAATTTCAACACTACTCGAAACTATCGAGGACTATCTGAATTTTCAATAATTCCTTACATCTGTAGTTGAATTATATAATACTTTATTCATAAACAGTTATTTGTATCCCGAGATCCTGATGAAATATTGGTTAATATTTTGCAGGCGAAGGCTTACAGAGACAGGTTTGTCTGGCTATTTGTGGTGCCATCAATACCACACCATCATCTGCCATAGAGATCCTTCTAGACCTCCTCCTTTCAACATTTTTCTAGAGAGAGGCTAGATGGACTGCATGAAGACTTGTACACATCGCCAATTGCTGGTTGACACTGAAAGTCACAGCATTCTGACAATGACCTCTGACATTATGCCTTCAACTTTTTCCGAGTAGAGAGGAAAATATTCAGAGCAAATAGTTGTTGGTTCACAGGCTCTGGTGTAGGTGATTTCAGTTGCAGACCCAGGACAGAACAGAGATATCAACCTGCCAAGGGGCCTATGCGACTATATCAAGCGGAAATCTATGCTATTCAATAGTTTGCAGAAAGACTGGTAGAATCCAACACAAAAGTCAATACAATTTTTTTCGGGCAGTCGAGCGGCATTGGAAGCTTTTGGCTCATACCGAGCAACGTCTGAATTGGCAGCAAATTGTCAAAACTACTCTCCCCAATAGACAATAACAAATTATCCCCAATAACAAATTATCTCTGGTCTGGATTACTGACTACACTGGCCTGGAAGGTAATGATGCTGCTGACTCCTTTGCAAAGGATGGTGCTACAATCAGCTTCATCGGAGTTGAAGCTGACATTGGCATCGCTTTAGACTTTGCCAAACCAAGATTGAACACCTAGATGGTAAGAATATTTATGGACTTCTGGCATCATCATCATATGCAGAGACTCGGACTGTCGAAAGACAGTGTGTGCCTGTCGCCTCTGTTTGGAAAATGATGAAATAGCAGAGCATATATTCGTGCCTGCCCCACTGCGGACCGAATCAGGTTTCCAGAGTTTGGCAGAGCCAAATAGGTGTGAAACACCATAAACCTTTGTGGGGGTGTGGTGGAGGGTCGAATAGACCCACTCACATTGGTCCTAACCTCACCTAACCTAATATTTTGCAAACAAAAAAGGTTTGATTCTACAAAGGAGCACTTTAATTTGAAATAAATTCGTTTGCCTCACTTCTCATTAAAGAATTCCGCCACAATTGGGCATGTCTGTCGATTTGATCATTACTAGCACTTACATATGGGCCAGAAGCGTCTTTTTTCTCTGAAACAAAATTCTGGATCCGCCCCTGTCCTGAAATGCCGAAAAATGTCTTCTCTTTTTGATGCCTTCATCTGCAAGCGTTTGCGAAGACAAAGGTACTATGCTATGCCCATTATTATTAATAAATTACACCCGAGCAAAATTTATATCTATTTTCACTTTATTGCACAAAAATTGTCCTTTAGCCCTCGTATGTAATAATATCATATATTATAATCCCACTAACGAGATTTTTACCTGTCGTGCCGTATCATTATTTAATTGAAGCGTTCGTATGAAAGGAGTTTTGATGACAACGTTATGTCACGTTCAAGTTCATGGAAGCATCAACTAAATTACAAAAACATTTTTAATTACGGCAAAGCCAGAAGGATAACTTGTTTGTTTTCACTTGACTGAAATATGTGAACAATAGAAACGGCATGCTATTCCTGAGATTGTGTTGAGTTCATCCGAACCGGATGGTACTACCATTTGAACTGTATACAGGGTGTGTTGTAGGATACTGGTATTAAGGTATTTTCCAAAAAGACTTCCTTTAACTTTGGTTGAATGTAATTGCTGTCGAAATTATTTTATTTAATGTATAGTGTAGTTTGAACAGTTTCTCGTGATACTTCTTCCATAATTTAAAATTAAAACGTACTGAATCTGAGCAAGTAAATGAGAGATAAACTACTGAAAATACTCAATTATGAGAGGACTATTGTAATGTGCAGACCCCTCTTTCCCAATGGGCACGATGGGCACGATGGGCAAGTGCCCAGGGCACCGCGATAGATAGGAGCCCCCCTCAGATCAAATACAAACTCCCTAGTTCCTGTCAGATCACCAAATGATAACCAATATTTATTACCAAATAACTTATATAATTCGAAGAAATCGAACCTAAATCACTGACTACAATACCAACTCACTAGCTTTTACATGCGCGAAGCTATTCTACTTTCGCCCAAAAATTAGGCTTTCCGACTTCAAATAAATTTGAATATATAATGGTATACGAAACACACACACGTTTCAAAGAGAAATCATCAGTATTACACTCATCAGTGTGACTCCATTTAAATTGAGCGAACGAAGCAAAGTATGAAGCTCAAAGTTTGAATTAACCATTTAATTTAATTGAGAAATTACATAGAAAATTGAAACCAAACTCTCCAAACCAACTCTCTAACCTAACTGACTAAAATCTACGTGGCATCCACTTCTTATACTGTCGTCCAACAGCCCTCCCACTAGGGACCCCTGTTACCGACGGCGATTTCTCTTATTCATTGTCACAAAATACAATTAAATATATGAATATTTTTTATCTTTAGTGCAATATCTAATGCAACAATATTTAATTGTAACTTAATTGTATTTGTTTCATAAATGAAATATTTGTTAAAGTAATTTTCACACCGCTAAGTTACTTTTTTGGATTATATTACATTTAACTATTCGTTTCATGTGATTGTTGATAAAAATAAATATTTAACCTTGTTTATCTACTTTCTTTGTCTATTCTAACAAAAAATTGTTTTGTTAATGCCACAAGGGCCCCATTATCCTATTATGCCCAGGGCCTCCAATAGGTTAAAGACGGCCCTGGTAATGCGGTGGATAAATTTGAGTCCACTGATTCAGGAAACGCAAGATCTGCTGGAAACATCGCCACTCTCAGTGAAAGTTCGTTCTGCATTCGTATTTTGCGGGGAGTTACTAGTGAAGTTCCAGTTTTTGTTTTTCTTGTTCCGTGTTGATTCAATTTCCGAGAGTTTATTTTATACGTAACGGCTTTCTTCCTTGGAAGTTCATCAAAATTTTGTATATGAAGAAGAAGAAGAAGTAGAAAATCAAAGAGCTCAAATTCTCTTTTATCCTTTGAGAAAAGGGTTTCCCCGTTTGGCCAATATAAAATTTTGAACAACAACCACGAATAAACTTATATGCCCCTGAGATATATTGATTTGAATGAGTTCGTAAAATTTGTTTCCTTTTAATTAGAAATTAGTTCATATTTAGGCCCAGATAAAGTTGTTATTCATTATATAAGTGATAGGTCATATTATTCAAATTATTATATTAAATGAAATTCTTACTAGGTAAGGTATGGTGGTTATATGGAAGATCAACTAATCTGAATACCGCCTCCTTGTTTCTATCATGTGGTATGTCATATGTATTTCAAAAAAGATAAAGACACATTATTATTATTTTTTTACCGTAGTTCGCCAGCCTTCTGCATCTATCCGGCTAAAATTTCTGCCTTAATGCGGCAAGTCGGTATGATTTTAAGATTCGAGAGTGGAGAGGACATCATTCCACCAAGGACTCCAATAATCGGAACAACCATCTTGACAGAGGGATCTGAATAGAGTCTGCGGAGTTCGAAGAGAAAAATCTCGATATTTTATCCATTTTTCCTCCTCTTTTCTGACGATATTCGACTTGCCAGGAGCTGAAAACTCCACGACAAATATCTGATGGTCGAGAAGGACCACATCAGGTTTATTACCTTGTATGAGCCTGAAGGTAGGGAACAAATAGTTTCAATAAATTCGACACTTCTCGTTCCCCACAACGGATTCAATATCCCCCGGAGCGTAGGGCAACCCCGGTGTCTCGTCAATACCGTAAGAGTACCGTAGATGGTAATATAGCACTCTTAGGGCCGCGTTATGTCGATGGATATAGGCCGAGACCGCATATGCTGGACATGATGATAGCAAGTGCCTAGGGTCTCGGACGCCTCGCGGCAGGCCCTGCACCTTGTATCAGGAACCTCTATACCCGACTGCATGATGGGTATACTATACTATACCAAACTATTACTATTATTTATTTTTCATTTCAGTGTCATGGGGTACAATTAACCAATTAACCAAGTTTATCCGACTTAGTTATTTCAAATCATGAAATATTTCTATACTGTTTGTTTTTCATTGGATAGTATTAGTGTGATTAACAAATTTTCAATTAATTTATCATCTCTGTATTTGTCTGGATCGTTCTGTCTATGTTATTCAGTTTTATCTCAACAGTGTTATTTATAATGCTTAACTATATATCTTAAACTGTTTCGTAAAATATGAATAAATCTGGAATAAATCTGCTCCTAAAATACTTTGGGATTGAGGAATAGAACATACATAAAATGGATACCGGAAAAATATTTTTGAATATTTTTTATGGTAGGTTAGTGAAAAAGTGAAACTAGTATAATTATTGGAAAATTCAATGGAAAATAATGAAAATTCGGAGCATTTTTTCAAGTGTTCTGCTGACCAAATAAAATAAGTTTGAAAATGCCCGTATATGACATTTTCAAATAAAAGTGGTAAATAAATAAAAGTGATAATAAAACATAGAAATTTTCATTTCTCTTTTCGTTATGATCCATCAAATTATTGGAAGTATTTTAGAAGTAATGATTCTGTTCCAAATCGATAGAAAGATTAACTTTCCAACATATGTTCTATCTTTACTATGATTTATTCTGTTTGAACGAATCAAATTCATATTTTATGACACGTACTCTACATGGTAAAAATCTTTATGCTGTCTACATTTTGCAGAAAAACGAGTCGTATCTTCAACGGGAAGGTCTGTTTCTCAAGCTTTGATATAATTTTTGCTTGCTGTTTTATTTCAATTCTGCTTGATTCCAGTTCCTCAAAATATTTACTTCCATCCTGAAGTTACCGGCCCTTTTGTATCTTTCGGGAAGTCCCGCATGTAGATACTGAGAAATTTATAGATTTTTTTTTCATACATGCAAAGTGTGTCATATATTTTAGCAAACATATTGTCATAAACTCACTATATAGTAACTGAATCATGAAAAGAAAATCGAAAATAATACCTCATGTATAAAAACAGTGTTGGCTCCCTCCTTCTCCATATTCATATCATTTTCTATTAGTATTATTACCCTAACCTAACATAACCTGACGCAACCTAACCTAACCTAACCTAAATGGTAGCGTAATATAATATCTTATGATATTACATAAACCAGGTTTTCTACTCATTGGCATTCAATACAAATCACAATTATGACACACTTTGTCGCTTTCGGCCTTTCTTGTATCACCAAATGCTATTTTCTACCATTTTCTCACCTCTTAATGAAAAGGATGGTGCTTGTTGTAAATATCAACTTAAGAAACGTAAACTATGGAATTAAAAACCTTGTACCTTGTTACTTGTTACAGAAGTATCATAATGTTGAGTCACAGTGCGAGGTAAGTCAAAAAAAGTTATGGATATGATGCATGTTTCTTCGTGTTATACTTTTTGTCGTTTCTTCTTTCAAAAAGTCACTGTTTTCTATTGCCTGACTATTCTCTTTTCCAACACACATACACACACGTACAAGACACATACAGAATTCTAGTTTGATATGATAGGAGTTTGCATTTTATGAATCTAGGAGTATGCTCCAATGCACAGTATTCAAACTTTCTTCACCTTATTCAATACCAAGTTTCCTCACAAAAGACTCTGTAGACTTTTTGAAGGACAGTGTATACTTACTCTAAGTTTAGACCCAACACAAATCAAGATTCAGCCTCCCAAAATAGTTTGTATCACTATATGATAAGAAGAAAAATTTTCCTGTACAACAGTAGGTACTATTAATATCAAATTATGACTTGAAAGCTATAGACACATTCCTAAGATTTGAATTATATAAAAAACGAGGCCTAGAAAGTTTGAATATTATAAATCTGTAGTTGAAATAACTTTTGGAAGAAATGTGATATCCAAAATATTAGATCCCGGTTGAAGATAATTTACAAACTATTTAAGTAGCTTCGATCGAGATTACATTTTGAACTATCAACAAACGAAATTCGAATTGTGTTAGACCAAAGAATACAAAGACCATAGAACTGGAAGCTCCGAAGTGGCATTTTCGAGTCACGTAAAATTTTTAGTACTTACCCTGACCACCAGAGGCCGATGGCAGTACGATGTCAATATGTAATGTGAGTACGAACAGACCTGGGTAACAGTGGCTGACAAACCAGTCGGCTTTTTAATTTAATTTTGGCGTACATATCAACTTCGATATGGACCGGCCGACTGGTTTTCAGCGACTGCAACAGTGTTGCAACCAAACCAGTGAACCAAAATTCCGCTACACTGCTCCATATTGACCTTATTAAGTGATGCGACCCCATGGTTACCAAATGCGGTAAAATAATGACAATTGACAATTTGACATTTACTAATGAATAAATAACCCATCTTTCTGAGTTTCTTCTGAATTTTCATTTTTGGGACATTATTGGGACATCCATCTTATATTTTTTCATATCTGATTCTTCATTCTGGAGCCCCAACTTCATATAGGACGACTGGAAATCTCTTTTCGGACATATTCTGGAAATCAGTTTTTCATTTACCAAAAATGAAAATGCAGAAGTAACTCAGAAAGATAGGTTATTTACTTATTAGCAAATGTCAAATGTCATTATTTTAACGCATTTGGCAACCATGGGGTCGCATTACGCTAGTAAATCTTACGCAATCAGTTCGCGCATGCGTCATATACAAAATTAAATACCACAGAACTTACAGTCTGTAGTTTGTGTACCGTTGAGACACCACAAAACTGAACTGTCACTAATGTTAGGAATTAGGATCATGCTAATTTTCAACCGCGTAACTCAGTCGGTGGTACCTAATTTTCTAAATTTACAGCAGTTAATTTTTGAAAGCTGTCGTCTCGACCAAATATTTCTTAGTTCGAAATAATGATTTTGAAAAGTAAAAATAAATATCAATTTGCTCACGTACATATAGTCACACTGAGCTCTTGAACGATCATTCACGACAAGTCTAATTCATACTTTCAAGTTGGAATCAGATAACCAATGTTGAGGAAAAGACTGTTCTGAAGCTTTTATATTTTTTTGATCATGTCCCATTCCCGTCAATTGCGGTAGCTCTTTCGCCCGAGCTACAGTCAGATGAACTATCTTTCATTTCCACTATAATTTGTTCCATATAATTTATAATACTCGAGACAGTCGAGATTATAGGTTTGTTCTGGTTCAACGAAATTTAGGTTCTAGGACGTCAGGATCATGCGCAGTTGATATATAGCGTTCTAGTTTATTGAGGATAATTTCGGACTGATGAATTCTCTGTTCTGGTTTCGACTGTGAAATGATCCTAAACTGTTTTAAACCGTCCCGAATCGTTCTTGCTCTCGAGGCTGAACTGTTGAGAACTGTTCTCGTTGCTCATGCGCATTCATGTGGAAATTTGTTTGAGCTGTTTGCTAGGATGTTTTTTTATTTATTTGATTTGAATAATTGCTGATTGAGGTTATACAACATTCGAACTGACTATAAGGATACGCTACATTAGAAAATGGACATGATCAATAGTATTTTCTCGTCTTCATCTCTTGATATATACGATAGGTGCCACAGTGGTCTCCTCAAAAACATTCTGGTTTAAATACGTGTCCGAGACTATTTCGGGCTGTTTGAGATTTTCTGTTTGTACGCATCATGTCTTGCGCAGTTTATAAACAGTTTCGGATGTTAGAAGCTAAACAAACCTGTAATGAAATCGGCACATACAGATGAAAATGCATAACCACACTTTATTGTGAGATTTTCTCTGGACAGTTTTACAAAAACGCAACACGTGTTTTTCCATAAAATAGATTCTTCAGGCGTGTCTGTGTTGGTATACTCGTATACTACTAGCATAGTATACTAGTATATTATACTAGTAGAGTATAGTAGTCTATACCAGTATAGACACGCCTGAAGAAGCTATTGTATAGCAAAACTGTGCAGTGGAAATTTCACACGAAAATGTTTCTTGAATACGGAACGGAGTGTTTTTCCTGCCCAAAAAAAATTGTAACAGAATATGTTGAAAAAAGTAACATTTGTCAGAAAATTGTAACTTTTGAATATAGCGCAGCATTTGACGCCGAGATGTTGGCAATACAACATGATTCATTTTCATTATGTTGTTGACTGACTGATAGAAGACGTGTGAAATGCTATTCAATCGTTGGTATCGATCTCAGAGTAACTGTTTATTACTCTGAGGTGTCGATACGTTGACTTTCGGGTATGATACGCCAACTGCCAGTTTTGATACGTCAATTGTCAGTTCTGGTGCGAGAAATGCCAATTGAAAGTTTCTCAAAATGAAGCGAAATGGTTAAAAACGTATTATGGTAATGAGGGTGGTCACAAAATATAAGGTGAAAAAATATTTTCGTCGTAATGCTAGCGGATCAACTCTAATATTTGCTATTTGTCTATAAAATAAGGTTTGGCAAGTTTTAGCTTAATTGGATATTAACTCGCGACGATTTTTTTGCGAGAAATCGTCGTTTTATCCTAATGAAATGAAAACTATTTGTTCTAGAAATTTGACTTTCATTCAGGGCTGCCAGAATGAAACTGCAATGATGTACTAAATCATGAAACAAAAAGTACTAAATCCGGAAAAAATGTACTAAACAGAATAAATATCAATATGTACCAAAACGGACTAAAAAGCACCAGCACCGAACACAAAAAGTACTAAATAAATGGCGGGAATTTTAAATTAATGAATTGTTTATAATAACAAAGGAACAAAACTCCACATTGTTACTGAAGACCTATATAAATAAAGAAATAAATATATACATTTGTTAAAATAAAAATATCTTTTGAAATACATACAGATATAAATTCTTGAAACAATGATAACAAAAAAACTTATTTGAACATATATTGCCTTTATCACTTGTACAGCAACTAAAAAAAATCCTGAATAAATAAAAATGTTACAAAAAAAACTTATTCACATGTCAACAAAACAAATGGATCTATACTATACCTCTTGTATAGAAATAAAAAGAAAAGTTAGTATATATAAAAAACAAAAAAATTCTTATCTAGAAACAAACTAAACCTATATCACCTTTGTAGAAACTAAAAGAAAAATTTGTCATATTTGTCTAAAAGGACGGTGGAGTGTTAAAAAATATACATTTTTAATGAAATAAGAGTTTAGATATCAGTATCAGAATAACTGACTTCAGTTTTTGATAATGTATCTGATGGAGTCCATGTTGAGAAGAGAAGAGAAGTCACCACTTCGCCAGAAATATACCAAGTTCTGAGTTATTTCATATTGTACTCGTATTTTAAAAGACGTGAAAACAATGTTTAGAGAAATGAGAGTTTTGAAAGAAAGCAACGAAGATGTTACTTGTAGAATAAAGTTAAAAAGGGATGGCAAATAACGATTTCAGGATTCTTTAGTTTATGGCCAATTTCAAAAGATAAGAGATTGAACACTTCCAAAATAAAAATCATGACATTATAAAACAACAAACATTAATTGTCGCTCCGGAGCGACTTCATTGATTCCAATGGCGCTTTTGCCTTTTCAAATGCAGGAAAACCCGGAAAAACCTGCAGCACCACATCATATGAAGATCTTGATTGAATAAGTTGAAAATGTAATATTTTGTGGTTATATTTTCAAATATATTCAAGAGCGTACAAGGAGCGAGTGAAAACGTGGAAAAATTTGAATAGAAATTCAAAGCGTTTCATAATATTCTACAAAACACAAATTTAATTTTCCATGAAATTCTTTTAGTGTCGAGCAGTGTATATCTATTATTCACTTGTTGAGCAGTGTATGAAATGTCAAATGCTGACAAATCCACTCGTGGACGATAATTATGGACGCGCATTAGTCCTAAAAAAATACATCTAGGTTATGACAAGAGTCGACTTCTGACACAGATTAAGTACTGAGTCTTTTAGCATTATACTGTGACCATACCTAAATTCATGTGTCAAAAGTTGAATCCACTATTTAATATTTCTCGGAAAATACATGTCTTTTTTAAAAGGAATTCTGACTAATAATCTAATACATCGTTTTTCAGTGAATAGGTCAAAACTCACCAAACATGTGAAATCAGTGACTATCAATAATAAAATTCAATCCTTCACTCATCACCGACCTAATAAAAAATTGAAACACTTGTTGTGGTTTGCTGGTGGTTATTTAGTTTACAAATTCTATAAAGATAAACTCGCTATAATACCGTCTGTGACAGCTGCCTCCATTTTCAGTGGAAATGTCTTGGCCGGTAGAAGAGAGAAATTCAATTTCATTGCTGATGTAGTTGAAACATCAGCCCCTACGGTAGTATATATTGAAATAAAGGACTCTAGGAGAGTTGATTTCTTCACAGGTCGACCGTCTACCATATCTAATGGTTCAGGTTTCATTGTCGATGAAAATGGTCTCATTCTCACCAATGCTCACGTAGTAACAAATAAACCCCACTCTAAAGTGGAGGTGAAGCTTATTGATGGGTCAGTTTACGATGGGGTAGTAGAAGACATAGACATGAAGAGTGATTTAGCTACTGTGAGAATCTCGGCGAAAAACTTGCCAGTAATGAAATTAGGAAATTCGTCCAATTTGAAGCCTGGTGAATTCGTTGTGGCAATTGGAAGCCCTTTGTCCTTGAGCAATACCGTAACTAGTGGAGTTGTTAGTTCCACCCACAGGGGATCAGATGAATTAGGTTAGTATATTCAGAGGTTGAGAAAGTTAGGAACGAAAACTCAAGTCTGATGATCTACAAGTAAGTAAATATCCTGAATATTGTTTGGTTTGTAGAGGAGGCTAGTTGAACAACAAAAGGAAGTTGGAATATCTTCCGGATAGATCTGATTGTAATGACCTGTAGCTGCTTCAGTTCATTATAGAAAGTTTTATTTATTTATTTTTATTTATTTATTTATACGGGATGAACCCCATTACAGTGTAAAAATTTCACAGAAAAAAAGTACAATATAAAAATGTAAAATATAAACTAATACGCTATAGAATGTTTCTGCAGCACACAACTGTATAACATAAAATACTATATTAAACTTGTTACTACCTTATGTAAACAATTACCAATTTAAATTATTCAATGATCATTTAAAACGACCACAAAAGATACCAAAAATACTGATGTTTTTGTCATCTACTAACTTTAGGGTTCTTTCCAAGGGTGTATGTTTGCCATAATTTGTATGATGGAAGGGTATATGAAATAAATGGCTGTG
>WOGN01000060.1:0-35342 GCA_015342105.1 Leptinotarsa texana | reverse complement strand
ATTCTAAGTGAATTGTAATCAGTGCAGTAACTAGTTGTGTAGTAAGTGAATAAAAGTTGTCAAGTATTATTAGTGTTGTTGTTTAAACGAACCCCGAATAAATATCGTAACAGTACTTTAAGGAGGTTGCCATGGTACGATCGCGCACGGCTGGTGTAAACTTTGAAGTAGGAATGGGTCAATTGAGGCTGGGCCTATGGCGGAAAGCGCTTACTGCGCAACCTCTGCTGCAGGCAACAAGTGATGCAATTTAACTCTACAAAATACAAATTAAGCAGAAGCACAGAGTCAGACGCTATAAATGCAATACGCACATATACATACAGACGGCTCAAAAACCAAAGAAGGCTCAGGATGTAGATTGTACTCCAGATCACTAAGCCTAAGGAATACGTAGGGAATAGAAAGAAATACCACCGTGGACCAAACAGAACTGACCACTCAATCGACACAAAAGAAATAACCAAGAAAGGAATTTTTGGCAAAAACGTAACAATCTGCACTGGAAGCAGACAAGCCCTATTATCTTTGAACACACAACGTATAACCTCAGGGCTAGTACTAGAGTGTCACCAAGTATTAACCAAAGCCTTGGTAGACAATAACATTATCCTGAGGTGTGTTAAAGGGCACGACAAGAGTAAAGGTAATCTCTCTTTAGACAAGGAAGCGGCTGGACTAGGACTTTTAGGACCCAGTGGCACCTACAGCCTGATGACTTCGACGATTGCGAAACTAGTAAAATGTTACCGCCATGCTCAATCCTTAAAGAGATAGGATGAAATCAAAGGATGCAATTTTGCTAGGATCACCTTGGGCGACCCTGGGGAGTTAGTGCCAAAGAAATATCTGGCGATGACCAGAAAAAATCTACGATTAACAATTAGATTTCTGACTGGCCACTGACAACTAAGGAAACACCTCCATGATATGGGGCTAGTGGACACACCTCTATGCAGGATGTGTGAACAGGAAGATGAGACTGTCAGACATGTCCTGTGTGAGTGCCCGGACTTATTGTTAATAAGACAGTGTGTGTTCGGCGAGGCCTACACCTGCCGATATAAAGGAGATGTCTCCCAGTGACCTGTCCACCTGCCTGGAAAGGACATGGACGATGACCTAGGAGGACAAATCTTTGGGAGGACATACAATGGGTCACATATGGCCTAAGTGATGTGGGCTCACACTCACATGTCCTTCTCTACAGAACGTTGAGCCGAAGGAAACTTATGCACGAAGACAGGTATCTAAAGAACAACTCCAACCTCCAGCAAGGCAAGAAAAGTAAGATAGGTTAAGTTAGGTCGGAAGTGGGTAGGTCTATTTGACTCTCCTCTGCATCCCGCAATGGTTTATTGTGGCTCACACTTATTCAAACTCGACCAAATGAATTCAGATTCTTGACGAACCCGATTAGTTTTTATGGTGAGTGATCTTTCAGGTCAGACGAAAAAAGTATGGATTTACCAAACTCTGAAAACCTCATTCGGTCCACAGCGGGGCAGGCACAAATTATATGCTCTGCTATTTTATCATTTTCCAAATAGAGGCGACACACACTGACTTCCGACAGTCCGAGTTTTTGAATATGATGATTCAGACGACAGTGACCTGTAAGGAGGCCTGATAAACATCGTAGTTCATCGTATAGGCCAACAACTATTTTGTATCAAGCTTTGAAGAATGAATGAACGTTTTAGAGTGAGCCAATCCTAGAAGGTTTGCCAGAAGTCTTTGAAATTTTTTGCCATACAGGTGTTCATCCCCTGTAGCGACACCAATGACATGTTGTGGTCCGATGAAGCTGCTTGATAAGGTAGTTAGCAACCGTATTGCCTTCCAGGCTAGTATGACCAGGAATCCAGACCAGAGACAATCTATAACGTCCTCCCATCAAGGAAAGTGGTTTTTGTCAATTTGCTACCAATTGAGACGTCGCTTGGTAAGAGCCTAGAGCTTTCAACTTCGTTTGACTGTTCGAGAATATTTTCATTGACTCATGTAGGTTGGATTTTTCCAATATCTCCTAACAAATAACGTAAATTTCCACTTGTAATACAGTCGCATAGGTTCCTAGGCAGGTTGATACCTCTGTCCTGTGTCTGCGACTGAAAACACCTGCACCAGAACCAGAAAGTATTGTTGATCCATCTGTGAACCAACAACTATTTTTTCACCCGGAGGATCCAGTCCGCTCTTCTCGGGAGCGGTACTTTATAAGACAGTTCGTACTTGACAGTTGGAGGCATAAAGTCAGAGGTCGTTTCCAGAATGCTGTGACTTCCAGTGTCAACTGACAGTCAGTTGAACTCTGCATTGAATAGATTTGTGTAATTGGCAATGTGCATAAGTCTATATGCCATCCATGTAGCTTCTCTCCCCAAAAATTGTGGAGAGGAGGTAGATGTGACACCTACAGTGTAGGTAGCTGGGATAGATGAATATTTCGAAATATTCATTTTTTGATATCATGTACATCTACTGATGCTTCGTGATAATGATTATTTTTATACAAACGAAGATTGGGTTTCGTAACAAATTTGCACAAAGGGCAGTTTCTCAACTGCGAAAACTTTGTCACTATTTAAAGAATTGAAATATGACGAAGATGAGACTTCGACTATTCACTTTTCAAATGAATACCTACTTCCATTCAAACGAAACCTTTCATAAGTAGGTGTGACCATAGGTAGTAAAATTTGATTGATATTTTGTGTGGTCCACTATTATCGACTAATCGTACATATTGAAGAAAATGAAAGCTATTACATAAAAGTTAAATCCAGAGAAAATGGCATTATTTGATTAGTTTTATTACGACGTAACTAATTGAAGGATAGTTTCATAGGTGAACAATCTTCGAGTATTCGCCTCATAGTGAATGGAGTCACTAATTTTTTCGAGGAGTAATTGCTTGAAAGCTATAAAGATTTCTCTGCAACGGAAGCGTCAAAGATGTGAAATTATTCAGTGTTAAAAGCATCTCATACATATTACTTGACTTGCTTGCACCTCAGAAGTGCATGTAAAATTTTTCAAATCGAGAAATGGAGAGACAATATAATCTCATGTGAAAAATTATTTCTTTGAAATTAATTTAAAGTACGACTCTTGAAGTGATGCATGAATTCGCTGTTAGCTGAAATTGAATGAGTTCAATATCAATTTATTGTTTTTTTCTGGATATTTTGAATTGATACAGGTTGGAAAAATGTATCCATTCCACAGGGTTTCTAAAATGTCACTATTTTTTATACAGAAAATTACATTTATAGAGCCGTTCAGATATGATGGAATTACCTTAAACGAAAATCGTCTACTAGATAAAGAAAATTTAAGTGAGAGTCAGCATTATTTTCAATTTCGATTGCTGACATATATGTTACATAATAAAATAAATTGTGCTACTTTTCAAATATTAATTTTCAATAGTTTTTCTGGACACCATACCGCTGTTTAAAAATCAACTTTTTCGTTAACCAGCTGTCACACCCCTACGAACGACAACTCTCAGAAGTCGAAAGTTGGGCGGGCTAAGGACTAACGAAGTCTTACCTTTTAACGTGTGATTCTTAACAATTGATGGTTAGACTGCTAATTCAACTTCGACCTTTTCATGAATATTTGTTACCATAAACTGAAAAACATCACAAAGTACACATTGTTCGTTCAAATTGGTCAATCAAAACATGGGTAGAATAGAAAGATAATGGCTAGATGGACTGCATATAGATTTGTGTACATCGCCAATTGCACAAAACAATCCGATGCAGAGTACAATAGACTGCTGGTTGAGACTGGAAGTCACAGTATTCTGGAAATGACCTCTGACATTATGCCTCCGACTGTCAATTACGAACTGCCTTATACAGTACATTTCTCGAGTAGAGAGGACCAGAACCTCCGGGAAAAGGAAATATTAGTGTTAGTGTGTTAGTCCTCTGATGGATTGGAAACACCCTCAGGCACAGGTGATTTCAATTTCAGACTCGGGACAGAGATTTTAGCTTGGCTAGGGATTTATGCGACTATATTTCAAGCGGAAATCTGTGCGAATGAATTGTGTGCGGAGAAATTGGTAGAATCCAACCTCACACACAAGTCAATGAACATATTATTAGTCAAGCGGCGACGAAAGACTCCTACTGAGCAACGCCTAAATTGGTAGCAAATTGCTAAAACTTAATAGGAAGACTCACTTAATTGTCTTTGGTCTGGATTTCGGGCCATACTGACCTGGAAGGCAATAAGGCTGCTGACTCCCTTGCAAAGGAGGGTGATGCAAGCAGCTTCATCGGACCAGAACTCTCAGGTGCAGGTGTTTTCAGCTGCAGACTCAGGACAGAAATTTCAACCTACCTAGGGATCCATGCAACTATATTTCAAGCAGAAATCTATGCTATTGGATTGTGTGGGGAAGAGATTGGTAGAATCCAACGTCATACGCTTGGCTCCTACTGAGCAATGCCTAAATTGGTAGCAAATTGCCAAAATTGTCTCTGGTCTGGATTTTGGGCCATACTGACCTGAAGAGCAATAAGACTGCTGACTATCTTTCAAATTAGGGGATCTATAAGCGGCTTCATCGGACCAAAACTTATCATTGTCATCGCTTTACGTTTTGCCATACAAACACTGAACACCCGGATGACAAGAAGATTTGAAAACTTCTGACGAAATATTCCAGGATTGGCTCACTTCAAGGCGTTCATTCACCCTTCGAAGCTTAGAACCAAACAGTTGTTAAACTATAGTTGGGATGAACTACAATGTCCTACAGGTCTTCTCATAGGTCACAGTCGTCTGAATCATCATATGCAGAGACTTGGACTGTCGGAAGACAAGTGTGTATCGCCTTTCCTTAAAAAATTATGAAACAGCAGCACATACTTTGTGCTTGTTCCGCTGCGAACTGAATCACAGGTATTCAGAATTTGACAGAGCCGTACTGGTACCCTCTGACCTGAAAGATCACATACAATATAAACTAATCTGCTTCGTTGAGGAACTGGGTTTATTTGGTCGAGTTCAAATAGATATGAGCCACAATAAACGTTTGCGGGTTGCAGTGGAGAGTCGAATAGACATACCCTCTTTTGACCTAACTCACCCTATCTTACTTTTCTTGCTTTGCTGGAGGTTGGAGTTGTTCTTTAGATACCTGTCTTCGTGCATAAGTTTACTTTGACTCAACGTTCCATTTATACATATGCTGTACGTATGTACTAGTACATGTTAGATTTTCTTTTTCATTGTCACATGTCATGACAAGGAAGAAATTCTTTAAAATGCTTCTTATTCTGCTTCCATACATAAAAAAGTTTTTCGATCATAGGACTAAACATGCTGCTATTGCGGTTTCCTCCGTTCGCTCATAGAAAATACCGTCACATTGGAAATACATCGATTATAAATACTGATAAATATATCTACTCGGAATACTTCGCCGATTATTATTTTTGACCAACATTATTGTATACAACCTCACTGAACCTTACTTCATTTTATACAAGTCTATTGAACCTTACTTCATTTGTCTTATCTTAGATCATGTCGGTGATCCAAGTCTTCAATGAATTACTCTATTTTTCCTTAAGTGGCTGCCGTAGGGCCATTAGATGCCAATGAAACCTATCGTGAATACAATAGGTTCACCTACTTATGATCTGGCCGAACACTATACATAAAGATGAGACATGAGTTTCTGAATGTACAGAAAATCTGCTCATTCACGACACCCACGATCAAAATAGGTCTGACGCATTTGTGAACCTATGGTTTCTCCCCAAGATACACATTTAATTGTGAATGGGTACAGCTTACGATTTTAGGCGGATAATTAGTCTCAGAGAAGAGAAAGCCAAGGAAATTGCGAATAGACCTGTCGATGGAAAAGCTCTCCTGTCACGTCTGATCGCAGTAGTTTTGAAGAAATACAACGTTCGTTCAACGAGAACCATCAGACTGAGTCCAAAGTTTACTAAGGACTCCAGAAGGCCTTCAGCATAGACCCAAGTTATTGAAACAACTCAGAGTTACTTTCCAAGACTATCTAGGGAGGCAATGGATATTCAGAAATAAAAACAATTCCACCTGGAAGAAAAAGGTAATCGAAAGTTTTGAAAACATTGTTTTTTGGCTTATTGGTTTTTGGCATATTTGTTATCAAATGCTGAGTTCGTTTATTTTATTGTTTGACTAAATATTACTGGAGTTTCTTCCCAACACCAAATCGTTATTTTTACGTTTAGAGGTGTGAAAATAACGATTTGGTGTTGGGAAAAAACTCCAGTATTATTCATTACTACCCCAAAGGTTCCAAACAGTACATCATAAAAAAATGATTTTTTGACTGTTAATCTGTGGATTCTCTATATTTTATTCTGCTAGTTTACAGTTAATGAGAGCAAAAAAGCTTGGCCACCCAGGCTTTAGGTTTTTTGCACTAATATTTGATTGTTCCAAGGGTGTTAGCTTTTACCGATTTGTCTGGTCCAAGTGAAAACATTCTCGATTTCCAACACTTTTTGACATTGCATAAATGTCTTCTGAAATGATTTTTTGTCAATATATGGAGAGTTTTTTATCAGAAATTGAATTAACCTCACCTACATAAATTACTTTATACACAGTTATTTACATAATTGTTTCCATGATCCTATCAATGTAGACAATCAAGACTGAGATATACGCAATTAAGAAGACACAGCTTAATATAGTTACAGAGTTGAGAAATAGTATTATCATTATTATTATTATCTGAAATAAGAATATAGATACGTTTGAGAGAAACAGATTCTTACTTCAAAACTCAAGACCTTATTTCCGCCAAGAAAACAAATTGTGATAAAATACAAGGGAGTGTTGGATAGATCACTGCTGCTTCCCGAAAAACCTTCCATAATTTTTGTATCCATTGAAAGTATTTTCCAACATACCGTTGATTTCTAACTAACAATTCAACTTCTACCTTTGATCAGATTGCACACACACTTACCTCTTTGTAAAATCGAGCTAATATACGGATTCTGTCCTCTCGTTTTGAGGGAAGAACAGTTCCAGCGATGTCCTTGAAACTGATATTGGCACTCATTGACGGCTTCGTTCAATCCTTGAAGTGCGACTAGAGTGGCATTGGGTTGACGGTAACATAGGTTTATTTGGGCTCTTGTAAGGCCAGGCATGGTTCTGCAAACGGTCGTATCCATATAGGGTGTATAGTAGGGATGCAGTTGTTGACGATTGAACTTGGAACTTTTGGCCTCTAATTTACTGAAAATTAAAATTAAAACGTTTTCAATCTGAGTATATTTTTTGAAGTCCATTTCACAGGATGTAATTATGTTGCATAAATGGACAATGTAAATGAAAAACAATAATGGCACTCTATTCAAGCTATATGGAACTCCTGATAGATAAAGTAGTAGTAGAATGATAAATAATATGTTATTGAAAACCTTATCTCAAAAATGCCAACGTGGATCAATGGAGTATTAAGATGTAGCAAGGTAGTCCAAGGATTGAGTTAAACTTGTCAAATTAATTGTTCGAGTATTCTATTGTTTCTTTGTCCATTGTATCGTTCAACTGTAATATTTTTACTGAACAGTTCATAAAACCTCTACGAGTGTTTCACTCTTCCACAAACACACAGTTTGCTGCCGGAAATTTTTACTGCTTCTAGGTGATTTGGTTCTACTAAATCCAAAAATGCCACCAAATTTGCTCCATTAGATCATTTTCAGAAAATACAACAGATCACATTTCTAACATATAGGGTAATTTAACGCAGCACTACCTACATATATGTAGTGCTGCTACCCATCATTTATTGTACAATACAACAATATACTTAAAAAAATCATCACCCATATCTGCCAAACAAACTAACTTTTCATGTAATCTAACCAGCATCGCAACACAAATCTTTTATGCGGCGTCACCTAAAAACTTCCTTTTATATGATTTTTTTGCAAAGGTTTTAAAAGGACGGTCCCTTTGAAGACTCCAGCAGTAATCCGTCATCATGTGAGTGTCCCATCTCCCCTGATACCTTTCTTCCATCGTTTCGATATGTTGGTGGAAGCGTTCCTCTTGTTCCTCACTAAGGTCAACAAGATTTTCTGTTCAACGGTCTACGTGGCTGTGGAGGTAATGAATTCCAATACTCATATGACAACCATGTTTTTTAAAGTTATTGAGCATTTCTTCCACTAAGTCCCGGTAATTTTCCGATTTATTATTTCCAAGAAAATTTTCCTCAACTTTCACAAAACAGCACCATGCATTACACTCAATTACAGTCATCAGTTATGTAAAATGCGAATCTTTCATAAGTTGTCGTATCTGAGGCTCATCAAATATTCCGGCTCTCAATTTTTCTTTACTAAGTACAGGGAGTTTGATGGACAAGTATTCAAAACAAGGACGATTCTGGTATAGGGCCTTTACAAATTGTTTCATAAGCCCTAGTTTCTACTCTAGTTTTGGTCCTCAGCCCTGCTATCCCAAAGACACAGGAAATAAGGATATTTTGTATAGCCACCTTGTTGTTCCAAGAAAAAGTTCAACATCTTAAAATCAACACAGATTGCCCACTGATGTTGGTCATACTTGTTTTTTAGCACCAGCGATATTGTTTTATATTCTTCTTTCAGTTTTGTAGAATACTCAATAGGTGAACTTCAATATTTGTTGCCATTATGTAGAAGGACATACTTTAAACTTCATAAAACTTCGATAAAAAACGCCAGTGATCTGGTGTATACTTCGATACACCCATTTTTTCTAACAGTCCTTTGATAGTGTTACAAAAACCCATATCTTCTTGCTGAGTAAAAAAAAGACTCTCTATTACGGTAGTATATAATTTTGGAGTCTGGGTGAAGAAGTTTCTTTTCTTTTAGTCTGGAGGTAAGCAAATTGAAAGAATCCTTTGGAAGTTTCAAATCTCTAATAAGATCGCTTAGTTTTTCCTGAGTAAAGCGCTCAGGACGTGATGAATCTTCTTCAAAATCATTGTCGTCTTCCTCAACTCTATTAGTCTGTAGTTCGTCAGATAACGTTTCGGCATTATCCTCTGTTAACGTAGGTAGGCTGCTAAATATTGAAATTGGCATCTGCTCAAGCTGATATGGAATTGGTCTTATTGCTGAATCCAGGTTAGGATTTGTCCGCGTATGTCAATTGTTATGATTAATGCTCTTTATATTCACAAGACAGAAACAGCAAACGTCAAAATGATTTTTTGGTTTCCTCCATACCATTGAAACACCAAACTTTAAACATTTCCGTTGTCCTTTCGTCCACTGTCACAAGTTTTCAAGACAAGTTTTGCACACTACATGTGGAGCCCAGGATTTATTTTGACCTCCTGAATGAACATCAAAATAGACTTGATATTCCCTTTTTATAAAATCACAAACTGGTTTTCTTCTTTCCTTCACAATATACTCGCCACATATGTAGCAAAAAACGTTTGGGTTATTCACACAACAACGCTTGCTTGTAGAAGCAATGGATTCAGTTGTCATAAACAAACTCTTGCAACGAATCTCAAGTTCAGACCAAATTTTACAATGGAATACAGTCGACTTTATAGGAATTTATTAAGAACATTTCCGAAAAAATACTATTTACTTATCGGACAAAAGGTAAGAAGCAATTAGTGCTAATTTCATTTTGTGGACATTTCCAATAAGTACACTTTAATTGGAAGTATGCATTCAGTATGCATTTGTCTCAGAATTTGTTAAGTTTGTTTATAAACATATTGCAATTATAGTGGTGGAATATACAGAAATCTAAGAATATTTAAATTTCTGATGAGTATGTTATATCTCGTAAACTAGAGCTAATACAAAGAAAATATTTATATTTTTGGAATAAGTACAGATGAATTAACCAAAATCAGTTGATTTTTTTTCGCAGCAAGACAAACATTTTTTTAGTGGGCTGAGTAATTTAACTGATCTTCCGTCTAAGTGTGGATACTAAATACATAAATGGGAGGTACTTTTATTCAAATTTTATTATTACTTGTATTACTCAATGCTATAATCCAATCACAATAAGTACTTATCGTTCTTTCAGTCGCGTTCTTTGTTTTGAAATTATTTCACGCTCCAATTCAAAACTAATTCAAACTATCTCACAGCTTCTCTCGTCTCGAATATTGGCCATCTTTCGCCCCCCCCCCTGCATCTATATAGTCTACTCCACTCTGCTTTGACCTAGAATCATCAAGTTTCTCTTCTTCATTTGGTTGATACCTGCCAACTGAGACCTGTGTCGTTCCCAACAGAAATCTGCAGATGTATTAGATTTCCTCATATGCAATTATATTTGTCAACATTATCTGTCAGATTTCCTCTTCGAAGAAAGTTTCCGGGCTAACTGCATTTTGGAAACGAATTTCGGAACCCAAAACCCTAGAGCAGTTATCAATTTCGTAAGTATTATAAGGGCTCATGACTGGTTGCCTCTCTAGGTCGTTGACAGAAGCCGGTTTCTCAGTCTGCTATACAAATTCTTTTGAGACTTGGGGATAGACCAGATTGATCAGTCTCTGAATATCTGCCCTATATTCCTACACAGCCTCCTGCCATTGTTGATGTTTGCTTTAAAATTTACCAATGCTAAAAGGCTATTCAGATCAAATATTTTTGATCACCAGCTTCTTTTTGAATATCAATCACTGTGTTATGCTCCTTCCTTTAGAGTTCCTTGGGGGTTTTATTTTCTTCAATTTCTGTTGATGATCATATCTTTGGTCTATTGTATTGAGTTTGATTACGCAGATAATATGAAAAATCTCCGGTGAATTTTAAATTTATATATCACGAATGAAATGAATGAACTGATAGTAATATATTTTTTCACCATAATAACATATATAATGGATAAAATAGGATGAATAAATCAGGTTAGACCTACGAAGTGGAGGATTCCACCTGTTATTGAGTCAGAGAAATAATACAAAAATACAAATAACAATAAGATACAATTAACAATACAGATATAAGTATAGATATTAACGATATAAAATATATATAGAATGGTATAACTATAAATAATATAAGGTATACAGTGCGTGTTAATATGAGAAACATGAAGTAATAAAAATACTTTGATTAGATAGTTGGTTAACGGAAAAACAACTTTCATAACACACAAACAGTATATGTGAGCATACTTTTTACACTCACTTATGCAGTACAAAATCAAATAATAGGATAAAATTATAGAATGAAACAATTAAGATAATTATGAAAATAACAGAAAATGGCCCAGAAGTTTGAAATTTTCAACAGTTGAAAATTAAGATTATGAGCATTTATGACACATATGTTTTTAATTATATTTCTAATTTCTTTCGGTGGTGTATTTTCCAACGAAATTTTTAGTGATATTCTAAAATTATGATAACACGATCCATTTTGCAAGCCTTGTGAAAGATATTTTAATATTTTGGCACTAAATAACAAGACTTCCTCTGTCCTATTGACTTTCTCACACAAGGTAAGTAGATTGCTTGTTTGTTTCGTGTGAATCTTTCGTATGTGACAGGATTTGATAAGATTTGTTCTTATAATGTACGATGGCTAGATTCATAAAAATTCTCTAGGATCAGAGATTTTTGCCTTGGAATATAAAAGATCACAAGGGTAGTCAGTTTCATTTCATGGCAAATCTAAAGAACCATTTTTGAATTACTTCAAAAGCATTGAGGTGAGTTTTGGAAACTCCACCCTAACCAATTATTCCATATTTCATATGGGATTCCACCAAACTCTTATAGCCTGTTATTCTTTGCTTTGTGTCGAGAATGTTGGTAACTTTTTTGAATTCATGAAGAAAACAACAACGTTTTTACGTACTCAGTGTGGTGGTTCAATTTGAGATGGGAGTTTATCATTATGTCTAGATATTTGATTATTTTTTCAGGTCTCGTTACAGCTTCCTTGGACACTGCAAGTTCAAATTTTGGTAGACATTAATCATAGATACCAAGATATGAGTAGAAACTTTTTTAAAATTAGTCGATAGAAACCTATAGACAGGTCTTGTTCGAGTTTCATTTTCAAATCAAACCAGTTATTTTTATCACAGAACGTTATAATGATCTGCAAAACTGATAATTGCTTAATGGGTTCTGATCAAGAAAAGTTTATTCAGATCATTATTAGAAAGTGTAGGTCTCAACACCGTTTCTTGGGCCACACCCCAATTTATCAGTTTTTAGCCACTTATTTCATTTGATTTTTTCATTTGTTTCGTTGATTTGGAAAGATAACTACTCAACAGGTCATGTGATGTGTCTCTTATTCCAATATCTTTAAAATGATTTACCAATATATGTGTCGAATGTCGAGGCCCAAGAAAACATCAATTGATGGTTTGCATGTATCCATGAATTCGTATATGTTTTCAGTTAGAATCCTGAATAAATCTTGTGTAGATATTCTCTGAAACCATAACGAGATTAGGACATTAATTCATATTTCTCATGAATGGCCGGAGGAAACAGTTTTGTCTAGTGTTCAATCACAAATACTTCGTTTTTCAGCTCTGGCCTCAAGCCCAAAATGATAAAATTTCAAGAAATTTGTCAAGAAAAGTCACAGAAAGTTAATCATATGCACGAGTAATGTATTCGTTATTATTTTCACGAAATAAGTGAACAATGATGTATACAATGAAAATTATGTTTTCTTTTGTGATTTCTTCCTCCCATCCATCACTAAGAACAACCCCGTATATCAATGGAAAAGAAAACTTCCATCAAAAAGCAAGCCTGGTTGAAACTCACGAATCAGTTCGAGAACAGTTTTATTGTGCTGTCTCCTTCTTTCGAAGGGTACCAAATAACAACATCCTTGGCGGGCAACGGGCATATCAGTGCTATCTAGAGCTCTACCTTCGATGGCATTCCAGACAGAAGAATGCCAGCAAGTAAACCGTGCGGACGCACGTGGGAAAATACTCGAGCCGAACGAAATTCATATCATGCTCGAGATTTATTTGAATATCTTGTTTTATCGTTTCACTAATTGGAATCAGAAAGGATGAGGCTGGAATGAAGGAATGCTTTGGGGAGAAGTTCGGAGTTCGAGATAGGGTGCGGAGTTGTGAAAGAAACAGGAATTCCAAATGCTCTGCGATGAAGTTTGATAGAATGAGGAATTCAGTAAATAATTCAAAACATTTGTTCAAAAAGGTGGTATGAAAAGTTCCGGGCCTAAACGAAGAAACGCGTTTTTTCGATTAAAATTGGCTTTATTTATCAACGTAATCTCCGTCAAGAGCCACACAACCATTTCAGCGCTGCTCTAACAGTTCAATACCACTTTTGTAAAACAATTCATCTTTTGTCTCAAAATAGGCCTCAAATTCAACAATTCGAGCGAAATTTCTTACCGGTGAGCATTTTTTCACTGGGAGCTAAATCTGGCGAATACGGTAGATGTGGAAGCAATTCGAAGTTCAACTCATGTAGTTTTGACATTGTTTTGATTGATGAAACATTTTTTCCATATATTTTGGCTTTCAAACGCTCTCGGAACGCTATACAATATTTCACTGTTGATGGAATTTCTCTTCACAAGATAGTTGATGAAGGCAAATTCGAAATAATTATAAGATTCCAAACTTTTATATGCCTTCATCTGCACAAGGAAATAAAAGCTGTGGGTAAGAACCAAAAACGAAGCAAAATCCACATATGAAACTGGAGAAACACCATCAATTGGATAATCCAGAATGGAAACATTCAATGAGAAAGGGTCTGAACCATTGACCAATCTCAACTTCATTATATATCTGTAACACAATGATAAAAATGTAAACAGATAATGGTGTATTTTTTGAAACATACCATTTTGATTGAGTTTAGATACCACGAAAGCTCCAAAAATATGAAAAAACGCTCCAAAATAACAAATGATACCAAAACCAATGATGCTTTTATGACAATAATCAGATTGTTTGCCCTACGCCGCTATATTGGGTCACGTGGTTTGCATTTCTCTAAAAGACTAACACCATCTAGGTGTTAGGCCTGAGAGTTTTCAGCTCATGTAGGTCCGAGAGTTTTCAGCCCATGTAGTATGCTCAGAATTGTATTATAAAAAATGTTAGCCGGTACTTACTTTTGTAAATGTATTTTTTTGATTTCTCTGAGCGAAGACATAAACAAGAGTAGAGACTGGGGTTAAACGACTGTCGGCTTTCTTATAGAAGAGTCATTTGAAAAGTGTGTGATTGCTTTTACTCTGTATCCTAATAGTTGAAAGTAATAAATGCTCATTACAGATCCAAAACGCTAACAAAGTGCCCAAACAAAATGTTTTGATTTTGTTATGATTTTTCACATCAGGCATAGGTGGGTTCAGAATACTTTACCGGGTCCTCCCGCTTTTTTTATGACAAACGCGTCGCAAGTAAAGTATTTCATAAGCGTTCGGGTAGTTTTGTACTGGCAGAGGCGGGCGTTTGGGTATTTAACCAAAAGCACTTGCTGAAACTAATAAGTATGTTTCTTTTTTTTACAGTTGATATTGCTATTAAATTTCGATTTGAAATATATACATAATATTGAGTAAGCATTCCCATTTGGAAAGATATTAGCTGCAAGCAAAAATTATGGTGTGTTATTATCAGATAAATTCGATGAATGTACAGTCTTCTCGACTATATGGTCCAATTTCCACATTAACCATTTTGAATGTCGTATTGGTTCTGGCAACGAAACCATTTATTTGAGTACAGATTAATTCAAAGAAAATAAGTTCGTTAAGATGAGGTGACAGACCCGATATAATAGGATTCCAATTCTTTACCAACTGAAAATTTTGTGAAAATTGATTCATTTGAATATACTATAGACAATAGTTCTTTTTAAACCAAACTTCCGTCAAATTGTATGTTTTTTCGTTGAAGTCACTCAATGATATCCACTTTTCTTCATGCATTAGTTGGTAATCTTTCAACTTTTCTGGAATGATACTTTGCATTCTCCACCCCAACCACAGAGTTAGGCTGAATGAAATCCGACATTCCCTCAAAATATTCTTCAAACACATCGCCGTTTATATCTACGTGGTAACCACGAAGAAAAAACCATCAACATTTTCAATGTGGGTAATGATCAGCAGTCGTTTTCCTTTTCCAGAAGGCGACTCCGGTAGACCAACCTTTTTTCAAAGGACGAAACACAAGCACTACAGGCCAATCCTCAAAGCGCTCCCAGAGCGGTGCCTGTGCTAAATTAGCGAATTTTATCGAATGACCAACCACAGTCCGACGCGTGTTTCTGATATGTACCGCTCTTGGTGGAATCAAATGTGCCAAGTCACTAGAACACCTCCCGTGAAAGTATTTATAGAAGAGAGACAAATCTCTATCCTTTCTTCGATGTTCCAGGCTATCAAGATGGCACTTGATGTTTGCGTCTCCGATCAGGCGGATGGCTCTTTCCTGGTTGGAATCCAGCAACGTCAGGGTATGTTTGAGGGCAAAGCTCCCAAACAATACTCCAAAGAAGGTCTGATCTGAGCTTTATAAAGCAGCAAAAGTTGCCGAGGTGTGTATAGTTTTTTGGTTCGAAACAGTGTTCCAAGATTATGAGGAGCACTTCTAGATACTCATGCAGATATGCAACCTCCTGCTGCCGGTGAAGATGTGCCTCCGTAGCCGATGTCCTGGAATCCAAATGGAATGACCAGACAAGTGGCTGTCGTCAGCAAAGTAATATATTGGATTCTTGTTTTTTTTCCAATTAGTCGTTGATATACAATGAAAAGAGGGTAGGATACAATATGGATCCCTGGAGAACACCAGCGTTGATGTTGAAAGTAATTGATGTCCATCGACGGCCACTTGCAGGGCACTTTCTTTCGGAAGCTGGAGAGCTACACACAGAAATGATCCGACAAGCCATAGCATCAAACTTTGGCCAGCAAATATGCATGCCACAGAGAGGCCTTAGAAATATCAACCGCAACAGCTCTTGATTCTTCATGTTTCTCAATTGCGTTATGAGATCGTATGTTGATCTTTGTTTCCAAAAGCCATATTGATAATCGCTCCAGATGTTGAAGCCTTCCAAATATTTGAGGATATGTTGGTTTACGAGTTTCTCAATGATTTTTTATATCACTTATAGCAAAGTGATTGGTCGCTTCCATAACTTCCAAATTTATTTGGAACTGTTTTCTTGCCCTTTCGAGGAATAGACTAAACGCGAGAGCAATCTTCCAACAAGAAGAAAAATTCCCTTTTTTATAAGACAGGTTGAAAACTCTGCAAAATACTGGTGCGAGTTCATTTGCGCACTTTCTAAGTACCATGACATGCACTCCATCAGAGCTAGACGTCTTGTTGATATTGAGCTGAAAATTCTTGACGTGAACTTGTATTGTTTTGCCAGTATATACAGTGTATACTTTGTTGAACCATGTTTCGTCCAGATAATAAATATTTCTAATTCAAATTCAAACTCTCTCATCTGCCTTCGGTATTGTTTCCTCCTTTTGATATTCACCAAATTATTATCTCGAATTGTCATCACATTGAACTATGTGCAGTAGTTTTCCAATATCGTTCAAGCTCAGACTTGTCTTCTGTCTTTATTGAACTTTACTATTCTGACTGGTTCGGATTGATTGAGGCTTTGGTGAAAGGAGCTTCGATATACAGAAACATTTGAACAGTAAATACTTACAAGTTACGGTGGTGCTGCAGGATTAGTACTAATTGTTATATTTTTCAGTTTTAAGTTAACGAATTTTATGCTGTTTATTTTATTGCAATCTATTTTATATTTGAATATTTTTTTAATCACTTGAAATATTTTGATACATATCGAGCAATACTATCACATCATCAATTTTAATGGGTCCGTTCTGGGAATTCTTCAAATTAGGACATAAATGAAAATCACTACAATCCAAATTTTTGAAATATTCAAAATATTTGGGAAATTAGGTTGTTTTGAGAATTTTTTCCGTTTTTATGAGTTTACTTTAATATCTCATTCAATTTAATCGAAATAAGCGTCATTTGAATCAGTGCAATATGACACAAATCGACTCATTACGTCAGCTTACAAATTGGGTGCTGGAAATTCTACGAACTCGGCGCAGGTCGATCTTGCCTTGTCGTGACTGGCGAAGGTTCTAGCGGTTGGGAAGTTATCAAGGTGCGTGAAAAGTCAGTTAGCGAGAGGTCTGGGAAGTATGGTGACTGAGACAGAACTTCGACGCTCAATTCGTTTAATTTTCGGACGGTGATTTCTGAAACGTGCCAACGATCATTGTTGTGGAGCATGATTGGACCTCTTCTGTTGACCATTGCCGGCTGATGATGCAATATTCGATACATTTCGTCGATTTTTTCACTATAGAACAGCTGTGATGGTTTGTCTCGTTGAAGAAAGTTATAGTGCACACCAGTCGCTGACCACTATTAAAGTAATCATGGTCTTTGTTACGGGTTTTCGCTTCTGAGAAGTGACTGGGTGACTAGTTAGTGTTCAAACACTGTCCTGAACGTCTTCTGCTGCTGTAGAGGATCCAATATTCAGCACACGTGACGATCCGATCAAAAAATATCATTTTTGTTGTGCTTCAACGGTAACAGGCTTCAACAATATAACCACATAGGAGAAATACGATGCTGCCAGATTAACGAAGACTATGTAATCAACATAACTGATTCTAACAGGTAAGAAAAATTAGTAGAATCATCCTGTATGAAGAAGCTAGTGTATAGTGAAACGGTTGTTACGATTTTGTACACTTCACAGTGAAATTTCCACTTTAAAGTTTTGTTTAAATACCTTCACCAATACACATCGTCATAAGTAATTGCTGTATTACAACATCTCCATGTCATATCCCTTTCAAATACATTTTTGTGAAGTCTTCTCAGTACCGTCATTAATACTGGACATTTTGAATGTTTTGGGAGAGTATATATTATTATCTAAGCATACATTTTTAAAAAAAAAGTGAATTGAAACTTTCTGTTTTTTACCACTTTTATTTACAACTGCAGTAACTAACGTTACTGCAGTTTCGTCCTATAAGGATATTTTCAAACTTCCCTACCACGTATTAACGGCTCATCCATCAATTTGTTAATACGTTTTTCCTCAATAACTGGCAAAACACAAAAATAAAATAATTGATCAGTTATTGAAATTTGACACCAATTTCCATGGGAAATTGTATCGTTTCTTGAAACTTCATAAAGTTGATAACCCCAGATTGAATTTCATTCGTGAATATTTCAAATCGGCGTCATCTTTCAAAAAAAACATAATTCATTCAATGGTTCGTTGTTAATGATTCGCGCGTCTTCAACATGAAGAAACTCAACACCAGATGGAAAGTGACTTTGTCTCAATAGATCTTCGACCGTCACTAAATAAAGCCAAAGGGTTAAATTTTATTGGACAGCCTCGCAAAAGATTGATCAGCATTCGAGATAAAGAGACGGTGGGATTGATTGCGCTTGACGCAATTGAATCCCGGATGAATTCTAATCAGTTGAAAAATTGAAGTGGGTTCTGACAAGTTGTAAGTGACTGTCGATAGCCATGTTGTGGTCTTCATTAGACAGTTGAAATATGAGATGACTAAGGATTAATTTCATCGGTGCCGTTTTATTTTGTATTAGATCGCTTGTCAAACTTCGGTTCGGATAGAGTCGTAATGGATTGAGGACTGAAATTCGAGAGTCATTCTCCTACAAGAGATTCATATGAATAAATGGTGGAGACATTTTTTTTGATCAATTGTTGATTATATTACTCTTGCATGCTTTGACCACCAATGAATTCAGTTCTATTCTCATTCCGTTGTTCAAAAGTGGATCAAATAAAATCAAACATATAATCTTCATTTTAAATCTGTTGTTATGGAAGAAACATATTTGTTTCAGTATCAATCTTCATCAAATAATTATGTGCATACAATTCAAATCAATATCTTACGAGTTATCGCACAACTAAAAGTATCACGCAACAAAATGAGTCGGACTGGCCTCAGACATCGAATGTCACGCGTGATGTAGAGAGGCTGCAATTGCGTTGGCTTTGCTTCACGTAGTTCACCATTTTCAAGGTTGAGGTTGCGTTTCTGTTTTGAGTTGTCTTCAGATAGATATTTCAAAATTGAAATCAACATATTTCTTGATGAATTTATTGATTAAAGATCAATATCATTAATTTAAACCTGATGTAGAACTGATTCGTGTTCGTAGTTTGTCGATTGTTCAATTTCTTGTCAATAATTGGAAATGATATATTTTTCAAATTCATTTATTTCAATGATGAGGCTCGATATAATATCCATATATTTCATGTTTTTTTTTCCAAAATTATTTTCGTAGCTTCTTATTCAGAACCTTCAATTAAAAATCGGCCTTGAATATGAAATTCGAATTTTGCATTGAAATTTGGTATCTTCAGCACGAAGCATAGTATCCAGAATTTGCCTTTTCGCGGATTTGCAGTAGTGCTGGGTACCAATACTCAAATCTCTGTAATGATTGAAATAAAGGGGTTTTTTGGGAAAAAAGTTTTTGGCTTTCTACTACTCCATCTTGATACAAAAAAAAAGGATGAGGGAATCTTCCAAAGGAAGGAAGGAAGTAACTCTATACATGGAGTGTTCTCATCTCAAATGTGTCACACTGTAGAAAGAATACCAGAACTTTCATAAATACCCTTGGCATCTTTCATCCACAAAAATGAATCACAGAACAATATTTTCTAGGCCACAGGCTGGTTACGTTTCCCGTACGCAGAAATAGGTTCAAAATCAAGAAAAAAATTATCAAAGAAGTAGCTGATATTTTGGGTTACCGTTCAAACGTTATCAAAACATGAACAAAAAATCACAGTCAAAAAGACGAAAACTCGAAGCTTATATTTTGTTCCATATCAACCAAAATACCCCAATGGATCGTCCAAATTTTCGAAAAGTTGATCATGAAAGTCTCTTCCAAAACCGCTCATACCCATCTGAAAGAAAATATGATAGAAAGTAAAGTTTGTATTGGTACGAACGTTGGTCAAACTGAGCAGACTTTAATAACACGATACAAGCACCATATTTCAAATATTGTTCTTCTTAGAAAAAAGACATATTGAGTGTCACTCAATATGCCTCAGAGAACGCATACAGAATGAATGGGTGATACTTGAAATAGTTGTGACAAGTACATGATAACAGGCTTTTAGATGCCTGTGAAAGTTCAGAAATCAAAAAACGTGAATGATCAATGAATAGAGTCAAAGGTTCATAGGTGATATAGTTATCAACATGTTAATGGACCAAATGGAAATGTATGATTCTCCTCTATCAAATCTGTTTTCTAATGTCGGAATTGGATATTAGTTGACACATAAACTTAGATACTTTTCTTTTATGACATGTTCATGTGAATGAGTTTGTGAAATTTCTTTTTTAAATCAGTTAATACCTCAACTCGAGTAAAATTATCAACCATTCAGCAGGCAGAGAGTCATTTATTTCAAATTGTTGGTTCATATAAAGCACTAATCATGTTAAATTTTGTCAGTATAAACATGCCTGGAGAAGATATTGTATTTCGAAACATGTATTTTGTGCGGTTTGTGAGCCGTGAAAATTTCAGAATCGAGTGCTACTCGAATGATTTGGATTACAAAATTTTTCGCTATATAATCGAATCATTGGCCTAAGGTCATTTCTATATAGACAAATAACATCATAAATGACATCAATAATTAATATTCTCGTTGAATTTGGAACGTCATGTTAATTGTGACATCATTATTGATGTTGGTGATGAACAGAATTGTTGAATACTTTTTCTTTAATAAATTTTCATGAATGACAGTTTTTCACGTGATAATTTTTTTGTCGTTGATCGTTGCTTGTGCTTTAGCAATTGCAAACTGAACTTCTCGACTGTTTCAACAACTCTTATAGTTTGAAAATATCCTTATAGGACGAAACTGCAGTAACGTTAGTTACAAATATAAGTGGTAAGAAACATAGAAAGTTTCATTTCTCTTTTCTTCATTATGATTTCCTTCCACGTAGTAACGGCCACATCCATCAATTTATTTCCTAAAAAAGCTTTCGTCATCCTTGAATTCTTTGTGACGTACGTCTTCATGAATTCGTCTCTCCCACTAATTTTTATTGACCCCTTCAAAACCATCTCCACCCAGAAGATTGGAAGCGCAAACAAATGAGAATACCTGACATTTTTTGAGGTAGATAAAATTCGTTTTATGTTTGTTATAATTGCATATTTATATTTGTTTGTTCCTATGATATAGTAGGTAAATAATTGTAGTATCCGTTGGAAAATCACAAATACAAACAAAACGGATGGATTATGAAATGAAATCACGACCACTAATCAAATAATTATCAGTGATTCTAAGCACGATGTGAATACTTGACATTGTTAATTTTTTTTTAAGGAAAACCTCAATACGCTACTTTCAGCTGGGGACTGTATGGATATAGGATATTTTCAATACTATTTGAAAGACATTTTTCTGTGGAGAACTCCTTCCACAATCTGAAAAATGAACAAAGTTGAATCAATAGAGAATCTACTGAATATTACTGCATATTATAAACCACTATAAAGAGTCCAATAAGTTCAATTCGTCAGTAATTTGATTTTCCCTAAAAATTAATTGGTAAAAAATAAATATTTATACTTAGCATTCTTTAGAAGTCAACGTTTCGGAAAACTTTTTCCAGTGTCAAAACTTGATTATTTTTTCTCATATGTGTTATAGTAATAGAAGACAATATCTTTTTAAATGCAAACTGTTTGAATAAACAATAAATTTGAAAATAATGGAGTTCTCAAAGGTTTATATTACGCAGTAACTTTTCAGTTTTGCCCATTATTACGCTTCTGCAGACTATCTTTCAACTTTCTTTATTTTTCAGACTGTGGAAGCTTATATACCCAAAAAACAGTAGCAAAAATACTTTAATTTTCATCTTTCGTCAAAATTTTCCAATTTTCAACCTAATTGTGGAGAAGTTTATCAAATAATATCTACTGAAAGTTGAAGAGGAACTTACAGTCTTGAGTGTTTTTCTTATATTTATTTCAAATAAATTTCGTTGAAATCCACTCAACATTAATTCAATTGCAATTTGAAATTTTTTGTGTTTTTGATAATATTATTGACAAAGGGATCTCGCACACAATTAGGTGAGTTAGTAGTTTTTTTGGGCGTAAGTAACGATCTGATAAAAATACATCAACATTTTTAATACATCATTGCTTACGACCAAAAAAATATTGAAAAAACGTATTTTTGATAATTATAATTCATTTATATTATTAGCCACTATCTATGAATCAGTTTTTATTGTTATTATATTTGATTATTATTCATCCTTTATTTTAGGCACTGTGTATTATAGGTTACTTATAATTCAATATTGATTCAATTATGTGGATATTTTAGTGGATTTTTTCTATTACATCCTACAAATAAGTACTAGATAAGTGTTGTGTCGATAAATATCGAATGTAGTAGATTCCTTTATCATAATGTAGAATTACTTGGAAAAAGGAACAAGTAATAATAAATAATTGAAAAGACTGTAAATTGATAATAATATGACCAAAATGAAAAGAGAAATAGAAATTTCTATGTTTTTTACCACTTTTAAAAGTGGCAAAGAACATATAAATTTTCATTTCTCTTTTCATCATGATCTCCTACCTCGTAGTTACGGCTACATCCATCAATTTAATATCAGTAAAGTTCATTCATGATATTCAAAATTTTGCTAAGCAACTAACAAACGTCTCAATCTTATTGCTTTCTCCTCTTTAAAAAGTTTCTGATGAAATAAGAAATCAAATTTTGTTTAAATATCATCAAATCGGAACTGCATATGGGTACTACCGATTATATTGGGAGAAGAATATTCGATTGAATACACTTAACACTATGTAACTGTGCCATATAGTCTCGCAAAAGTTTTTGAATATGCATTCTTAGATACTCTCATCATTTCTGGGAAAATACGCAGTCATTATTAATAATCAACACGGTTTTTGACGTAACATGTCTACATCCAAGGCAATGTATTCATTCGATAAACAAATTGCACAGTTAATCGATGCGGATGAATGCCCTGTTGCAATGTTCTGTTACTTGACTAGGGCCTTCGATTGTGTGAACCATCAGAAATTGATGAAGATATTGAAGAATTATGGCATAATAGGTATAAAACTGAACTGGATTTCATCCTTTTTAACAAAGAGAAAACAAATAGTAACGCTCCAGTTTCAAAATAATAGCCAAATCAAAACCATACGCTCGGATAGTGGAAAAATCGAAATGGGTGTTCCACAGGGATCGATCTTGGGTCCAATTCTATTAATTTTGTATGTGAATCATCTTGATGCGATATGTTTTGGAACAATTCGTGGAGTTTTATCTTTTTTCAATGGTGGGAACCTATTTTTCATCATTCACAAAACTCAGATGTTAGGATTTCCATGTCTTTTGAGAAATATTGATGATATCGAAGTCAAAATTGGTGAAATTACTATGCAGAATACACATGCATTGGTTAAGTTTTTGGGAGTATCTCTTTCGGAAATTCCATTGCCAACAATTATCTTCGAAACTGAATTCTTTGAAATATTTCTTCGTTAATTCACTATCTGTTCTAGAAGTGAAGTTTACTACGCCCAAGTCGAATCGAGACTCAGATATGGCATTGGACTATGGGGCAATGCGCCAAGTGCGAAAGAAATTGAACGATAACATATTTTGAGATGTATCGCGAGAGTTCTAAGAGAGAATCGTGTAGGGCTATTTTCACAATGTTTCGGGTTATTACTCTTTCATGTCTCTTCATTTCAGAAACGTGTGTCCATGTTTTCAAAAATAAGAACACTTCCTTCGTAATTCGGATATTTATAGTTATGAAACAAGAAAAATGCAACATTTTCATGTAAATCTAGCAAAAAATAATGTATGTGCTCAACATCATTTTGGCCTCAAAATATCTATTAATCTCCCAGAAGCATTGAAGTACATAAATACATTTTCTTCATTCAAACATGAGTTAAAGAACTTATTAATTGAAAAATATTTTTATAGCATTTGTGATTTTATAAAAATTTGTAAAATGTGATTAACTACGTGTGATGTAAATTTCTATGAAGGTGTATTTTAACATTTTCATTTTTTGACGTGAATTTTCATTTTATATTATTATACTAATTTACCTGCCAATTGACAATTCCAATACATGTATTGACCATGTCGAAAAATGGAAATACATATTTATTAATTGAAAATGTGTAAACAACAGATTAAGAAGTGAATTGAAATCAAGATAACTTGGAAATTTAAAACATTGCGATGGAAATATTATGGTGATTTATGAAATGGAAAACAAATTTTTTTTCCATTGTATTTTCATTTCGATTACTAATATTTTTCCGCATTATTTTATCTTCATAATAGGTGTCGCATTGATTTTTCTTTATACTCAATTTTTTTCTTTTTTCATTATATCATCACTGATTTATGAAGTATTGATGAATATTTACAGGGGTTACGCACAAGTTTTCACTTCTGTCACCATTAATTAATTGGTACAAAACTCCATGGTGAAAACACTTTTTTTTTATTTTCTAAAAGTACTGTGGATGCACGGATAAATTAATTAATGAATGAATAAATATTGTAGTCGATCAATTGTTGAGTTGTTGAAATAGAAAAATATTCTGTATTCCATATGAAATAAAGTTTATTTTGATAAAGGTTTATTTTCCCAATCAGAATAAACTCTGGAACTCTGGAACAACTACTTTCCCTTAAACTTTGAGAGAAACGTAATGCAGTTTCTTGTTCTAAAATTGAGCCCAAAACATCAAACATCTTTTTTTTAATTGAGCCCAAAACATCAAACATCTTTTTTTTAAATGCCTCAAAACATAACAAATAGAAAAAAGCACTGACATAAAATTACATGTGCCAGAATCTTTTCCAACCTCCGCATCACAGGGTTTTAGACGAAACACCCAGTAGTGTTTTGACAATTTGAATGTTTGAATTCAAGGATTCTTGCATATTTTTTCAATATTTGATGATTTTGGATGTATGAAAGTACAACAAATCTGATACTTACAGAATGAAATTCATTCAAGCATATATTTATACGCATTATGATTATGATGCAAATAAATTTCAGTTGGTAGTTTTTATTAAACTTGAAAATAGTAACGAGAAGTGTTCATATGAATGTGTTGGTCATGCACAAATATTTTTCCGGATACAAATCCGAAAAAAAAGCTTATCTGGAAAAACTACTATAGCATACGAACACTGGGAGAAAGTCATAAAAAGATTTTTTTTTTCGAAATTTTTGATATTTTTCTTTAATGAAAACAGTCACTGGTAAACCAAAACCTGAACTCATTGGAAATAGTTAATCTCATACTATATTTTTGAAAAACTCACCAAGTTTCAAGGATAATTAGAGAGATGGCGAACAGCACTAGTGGTGAGAAATGAACCACCATCCTTCGAGCATCACAGACAGTTACATTTTTTCACCAAACAAAAAACACACAGAGACAGAACAAACTATTTCGAAAGACCCAAGAGTTACAAGTCTTGACAAGAAAAATTCCCGACAAAGAGGAACCCAAAAAGAATTCGCAGCTCGCGCGCTCTCCTCGGGAGACCGACACAGAAAATCGCGTGCCCGGAGTATTGGCTAGACCCGGAAGTTGCCGGAGTCCTCTCGACATCAACATAACAAACAAGACCGGTAAGTCGGCAAAGAGCTTTGAAGAATAATCAGTAGTGTCAGAATACAGAAGAGATGACGAGATGGGGCGGTCGCGCGCACAACGTGGGGTGTCGCGGAGAGAGCGAGAGAGAAGGAGAGAGGGGTTGGACGCCAGTGGTACCAACCAGTGGCGTGGGAAGAGGCTGGGCTCAAATGGGTGAATTACCAAAATGTCGCAATGATTAGCAGGACTTTGAAATTCAGGTGTTGGTATTGAACGAAAAAGACAAGTGATGAAGAATAACATTGTCGAGGAGGAAGTAATAATATTTAAGCTGAAGTAAAAGAGTTTTCAAATAAGTAATTCAAATAATGAATTTTTTAATTATCTAGCAACATTTCACAAATTTTTATACAGTTCATAATCATATCGAATCTGTATTCTAACTATTGTATCTCTATTCAAATTATTGACAAATTTTTGTTTTATCCAAATAGACTTTTCGTTACTGGATTTCAATTCTAATATTTTTCTTAGATCATACATTGACCCTTTCTCGTTGAAATATTCTTGATTCAATCATTTTCTACTGTGAACTGATTAGTTTAAATACGAAAGATTATATTGGCTCTATTCAGACATATGAAAAAAAACTTAATTCGGAAATGGTGACTCGTGCAGGTTCCAAAAACGTTTCCCAGTTCGGTTTTGTTTTCATATGCCTTCATATCGCATATCTATCATTCATATTAATGCAGAAGCTAAAACTTCGATGAAAGAACAATTTATATGAGAAATGCTACTCAAATGATTCGTTACTTTTATTCATGCCTCTAATTTACTTTCAAAACTTCACAGTGCCTTTTCGGTTTCCCACGATTCCAATAATTTTTTGCACGAACAAAGCACTATGGTTAGGTTAGCTTAGGTTAGGTTAGGTTAGGTTAACTTACCTTCAACGGTTTCCTAAGTGGTTCTATAAGCTTACGAATCATGAAAATGTGGATATTTATTGGAAGGTTAGTAGTAAAATTTTATTTGCTAGTAGAAAAACTATACCTTTTCTGTCAACGTTTCGGAATATATAAATTTTACAAAGAATGATTTTGTTGTGAAAATAGCATCCATGAGGTGAAATTTCTCAAAAAACAACTCATCAATAACAAATTACCTTCACATGTATCATTCGTTTTTTTCTGTATTGAATTCTGATTGGGTGCCAATCGTTCTATTTCGAATCAATAATGATACGACGATCTAAGGCTATCGACGTATCCCCTTGAATTTACTTCATTAGGCGTGAAGTTTTATTTAGTCCATTATTTTCTTGTCAAGAAACGCTGATAAAGTATAATTTTTTTTCTATTTATATATTGAAATTAATTTTATGGTAAAAACAATCGAAAATATCTAGCATTTGATGTAGCTCATCTCTTGGAATGGACTTGAGAGTAATATCGATGAATCTTGTGGAAAATAAAACGTTAACATCCAAAAGCTTGCAAATAGAAATGCTCGATTTGTTCAGTAGTTTCAACCCTAAACCGTAGAAATTGGAAAACACCCTAATTATTTTGCTAATAAAACATGAATCTTGAAATATATTGTGATAAGGTTAACAAATAAAAAAGCTTTTTCACACCAAGAGACAACCAAACATTTTCTGCATATAAACTTTATTTATGTAAATCTCCATCCTTTCGAAAATACAAATATTTTTTCTATGGATTTCTAACTTTCAATCAACGGATATGATTTTTCCTCATTTTATTTGTAAATCGAAATAAAATATTTAGAAGAATATTATAGAAGATCACTCACTCATAATTATGAAAATATTTCAATTACAGGTCATAACATGTATTGATCGTAATACTACCGGACTTGAGTATCATATCAGAAAATCTGGATAATATAAAATATATGATACTTCTGAAAAATCGTTGACACATCAATACATTATTTTGTTGTTCTAACTTCTAAATCAATATTTATCTTGAATCTTCATATAAAAAAATTAAAACTCATTTTCAGTGGAGAGAAATAGTACATTATTCATTTCATGTTTAACTGGTATCCTAATAAAATATTTTTCGAATATGAATAAAAATCGTTGATTGTTTCAACAACAAATGAACAAAAGTAATATCAGTAAAGACAGTATAACAGTTCAAAGTATGATAGTCAACATTCAGGCTCTAAAGCTGCAGCTCATATAAATATTGTAATTATGTAGAATAATTGGTGTAATATATGTTTTTATAATTGGCGAAGGAACCGGTTTGACAACTTTTTATTCAAAAGCGAGATTCAAGTTATTTTTAGCACTAAATTCAACACCGTAAATGTGTTCAAATTATCCAATGATGGAGTCATGACTGAATTTACGAATATCTAATGAATTATAAGAATTCAAACAAGTTTTTCGAATATAATGCAATTTAATAAATTTCATTGATTGTACTACATGTACATGTAGTACATATACATGGACTCATTCGGTAGAAAGAGATGAGAGAAAAAGTATTTTATTGTGTAGCTGATGAATATCCACTAATTTCTACAAAATCTCTCTGAATAGATAGCTTTCATAGTAATATAAGAAAGCAATTGAAGTCGAAAATGAATAACCATATGTGGTGAAATCACACCGAAGGAGATTTTGTTATCTCAATGAAAAGAAAGGATTCACAGTTTTGATATTGAGCTAGGCTGCAACGAAAAATTTCACTCCGACATTTTTATAGGTTAGAATTCAGTTCAACGTACCTAACTTATCAACTTTGTCAGTGGCTAAGTGTACATTTCAGAAATGACATTTTCTGAATTGAAAAATTGAAGAAATCATAGAATGTTTGCGGAAAGGAGTGAATAAGCTGAATTAGTTTCGATATAAATGAAACACTGTCTCTCTCAATGGCGTTATCAAATCTGCAACTAATATTATAGAACGAAGCATTGATTTGTAAGAGAAAAATTTAGATACTTGAATGAAATAAATTTCGAAATTAAATTCTGGCAGAATCTACCAGGATTGGCTCACTCCAAGGCGTTTATTCGTCCTTCAAAGCTTGATATCAAGTTCCCTTGCAAAGAAGTAGCTTTATCGGACCGAAACCTGTCATTAGCATTGCTTTGGGTTTTGCCAAACAAACATTGAAGACTTGGGTGGCAAAAAAATTTTGAGACTTCTTGCCAAATATAACAGGACTGACTCACTCAAAGGCGTTCATTCACCCTTCGAAGCTTGAAACCAAACATTTGTTGGATTACATTCGGGATGCACAACAATGTCTAGCGGGTCTTCTTGCAGGTCACTGTCATTTGAATCATCATTTGCAGAAACTCGGACAGTCGGAAGACAGTGTGTGTTGTCTCTGTTTGGAAAATGATAAACATCAGAGCACATACTTTTTGCATGCCCCGCTGGGGACCAAATAAGGTTTTTGGAGTTCGGGACAGAGTCGTTCCCTTACCATCTGACCTGAAAGACCACTCACTATACAAACCAATCGGTTTCGTTGAGAAGCTGGGTTTATTTGGTGGAGTGTGAATAGTTGTGAAACCAACGCTGTGATGTGATACCCAGAACTGAAAAAAAGATAAAAATGTTATACTTTTTTGGGACCAAAACTTTGCAATGAGCTACCGCTCGAAATCAAAACGATCAACTCATACGAAATGTTGAAGAAAAAGTCAGATCTTAGCTGTTCACTTTTCCGTCAGAACCAGTAGACAGCTTTATAGCTCTTTATAGCTACACGCAGAATATGTTATAGACTTGCATGATGTGTTGCTCATAATATAATCTGCAGATATAATTATTCTGATCTAATTATTGTAATGTGAAATTAGTGCCAAAATTTTCCTTTAATCTGATATGAAATTTAATATTTCAGAAATGTGACTTGACTAAAGCTTTTATAATCTCATTCCATTTTAAATTGTTAAGTCTTTGGTTTCAATTTTGAATCTTCTAGTATGGACAACAAAATTAGAGAATATTTGTATTTTGATGATGTTCACGTTAGATGTTTAAACAAAGATTCATTTGGTTTGTTATTGAATCGTTTATATTTACATCCTTTTATATTTAGACGGATCCGGAGAACATTTGTATTTGATTGTTCACGTTTAATGTTTGGGTAAAGATTTCATGCCACGTGCAGGTTGATTTCCTTGTGGTTTTTTTCTGTTTTGTTTATTTTATGATTGGTAGAATTGAGATATGTAATTAAAATAGTACGAATAAAACATTATTATCATCAAAAAAATATCTATAACATTTCAAGAGTATTTGGTTACAGTTTCAATGTTCATATGCAACCCCAATGAATGAATAAAATCTTTTTTTTTCGAAGATTACATTATTTGAATCATGTTAACCTATATACTCATTGTAATCCATTTTTTCAATCGTTGATTGAAGCTACGGTTTGAATACTGCCCCATTTTTCTTTGTCTGAATCAGTCGGTGACACTGTTTCCTCTATAAGAACTTTACTGAACGGGAGAAGAAAAACAAAACACCGACAAAGCGAGTGGAAATAGTCTCAATGCCAACTCCAACGCCATTGATTAAACCTTTTGCAGGATTCAGTCTCGGTCAAAGAACGAGTGTCATCATCTGATGCTACCAGAGCTACTTATCTCATCTTCATCGAGCCGTTCCTCTATTTCGCCTTTGAAGCTGACATTTCATGCCTCTGCTGAGAGCATCGCGACACGTGATGATGAATACGATTCATTTGTTCTGTTATAATATTTTTTCAGTATAGTTAATGTAAGTCGAAATAAGAAAATATACAATGACGCCTTTATTCTAAATCATACGAGAAGGAGAGAAAACGATGTTATAAAAAGTAGTGATTGAATAATGATCAGATGTTGAGAACAAAGAAAAGAAAATTAATGTAATAATCCATTATTACAGAACAAGTTACAAAAATGAATATATTATTCCAATTTAGAACAGAAAATTTCAATTGGATAGCTTTTTCAGATTAGATTTTCTGAAAACTGTAAAAACTGAACCTCATCTGGAAAAATACAGGAAAGAGCTGAAAATGTTTGTATCCGAATTCAAAAAATATATAAAGAACAGACCATACTAGTCTAGATATAATATAGCCTTTGGAAGTTTAAGAAAAAAGAACTCAATTCCCCAATTCAACTATATTTCATAAAACTTTGAATTTGTATTATTTTGAAATTATTTTGTTTGTGTTATGATTTTATATAGAACGCAATGAATCTTAAGGTTGTTCAAATTAATGTGTAGATTTGTATTTCATTTGTATTTTATATTACTCATAGGTTATTAATATGGCAAATTGAACCAAGTTTCATAGATTATTTATATTTATTATATTTACACTTTTTATCGCGCTATAATTGCTAAATAATTGACTGATAGGGTCATATAGGGACATTCTTCGGTAATTTAGGTTTACTTTTGTCAATTTTCGGAAGATTCTTGAAATTTTTCAGTAATAAAATTTGGATTCAAATGAAACAAAGCTCTTTTTTTTCTTTTTCAACACAGTTCTTTTTTCCTGCTAAGGAATATTCAAGTAACCTATATTTTTGGTTAATGAAACACTTGAAACCTTTACTAAACTACATATAGTCACTGAAACAACTTGTTTTATATGAGAGGGTTGAAAACGTACTGGTTTCCAGTTTTCTGATATGTTTACAATATTAAATGCCGGTTATGTTGATGGTTCTTCTGCACCAATCATCAGCTGGAATATTACTATGTGAGTTAATCCTTAAAAAGAGCATCTAAACGTGCATACCTGAAACGTGAAATGATAAAGTGGACTGTATTTTTGAAATAATAGATGTGAGGAGAAGAGGAATCATCGAACGGCTATTGCGATCATTAGACTTGCCGCCATTTCTTGGGTTATAATGGACCAGGGTAATCAAGGGTTCGAACATTTGATTCAATACCTATCAAATCAGCAATGCAAATTTAATTTTATTTTTCACCAAACTTTCGAGAGGATTTATTGTATGCATTGCAACTCAAAAGCCATTCAAATATTGTGTAGTAATTATCACATATTACAGGAGGTGCACTTAAAACTATTGACTTTTGAGCATTTTGTGCTAAAGAAGTCTCTGTTTATTTTTGTTCGAGTACCCTGTATATTTGAATCCTGAAAAAAGTAGATATTGTTGAATCATAATGATTCTCAACAGGGAGCAAAATTTTGCTGGTCTGAAAATTACGATCATCTGAAGACAGAATTAGAAGGAACTCATTCAGTAATCAGTTGTTTCTACAATTGATGCAGCCCAAGTAGGAGGTGGACGCTTCAATCGAGTTATTCCCAGCTATGGAGATGGGTCTGTGATGATTCGGAAACTGGTAGGTAAGCATGGATACAGCAATTGAATCAGTAGAAGCAATAGGGATTATTCACCAATGGCCATTATTTCTTTCAAGTCTTCAATAGAAGTGAAATTCATGCTCATATATGATAATTCTCGGTATTACTACTAACACGAGTGAGAATTTCGATAACGATTTGTCCACGAAGGAGTCCAGATTTCAGAAGTCCAGATTACATGAAGACTGAGAGTGTGTCTGTGCATTTCTTCAGCAGAAAAGATATATAGATGAACAGACAAATAGATAAATATTACTGGAGTTTTTTCTTAACACCAAATCGTTATTTTTACACCTCGACATGTGTATCGATCACCAAGTGTCGAGGTGTGAAAATAACGATCTAGTGTTGGGAAAAAACTCCAATAATATTCATTACTACACCAAAGGTTCCAAACAATACATCATAAGTAGATTGATAGATAGATACATTTATTTCAACAGAGTATTTTACAATCATTCACAGGACTGGCAGAAATCTTTTTGTCTAAGGAATACGTCAAAAGGAATATTGTAAAAATATCAAATATGTGAACATATAAATCTAAAAATGAAACATTCAAAATTATTAGCTTTAAGTTTTATATACGATTATGAACATTTCAAAATGTGCGTCTGATTGCACATGATGACTGGAAGTAGAGATAATTTCTATAAATAGATAGCGCAATTTTGAATAAAATTTGGTTCATAAATTTCTATAAGCCAGAAAATATTTCAGTATTGTAGGGCTCTAGATTATATAAGAATTTTCTCACAGATTTAGAAATCTGTTAGCAACGATAATATCTTTCATGTTTTCCAGAAGATTATCATAAAATTTCATTCCAGGGATATAGGGATTTTATATGAATGAGATAAAAGAAGTTTTCTTCTCGTCTTGTCTCATAAATAGCCGTTTTGCGATAAATGTCAAAATGGCCTGGATGATTGATGATGAATACTATTGTTTATAGATATAGATTGCTAACACAGTAAGTAGTTTGTTGATCTTAAATGCTCCTCTGCAGGAATCAGTTGCATTCATATTGAAGATTATTCTGATTTTTAAATTATTAAGTTATTAAACCTATGACATGCGCCCCAGATTATCCCTTGTCTCATAGAGGAGTGAAAATTCGCATGATATACTGTAACTAGTGCTTCAAGATTAACATATGTTTTAGAACTCCATGGCGTATGTTACCGAGGATAGTTTATGACAAAGGTTGTCTATCTGACTAGTCCAACTCAAAACGTCATCAATGTATATGCCTAGAAACTTCACTGAACTATTACAAATAATTTTTTGATTGTGCATAATTATGTGTTATGGTGTTTCTATACTGTTATTGAGTTTGAACATGATACAATTTCATCAGTTCGGACTTCCATTGTCTATATATGTCTGCTATACCCTCATTAATATCGTTGATAAATAATAAATAATATTTGACCAAGAATGCTACCCTGTGGGACACCCATAGATACGTCCAAAGCATCCGATCTTACCGTTTCGTCATTTTGATTAAGTTCTACTATTTGTTTTGTGTTTTTCAAATATGCATTGAATCAGTTGTAAGATTTTACATATTAATTGAGTTAAACATTAGAAAAATAAAATATATTCGTTCAGAAATCAATTGATGATCCTACTGAAGAAATATCAAGACAAATTGTGGGCAATATTCGCACACGTTGAAGAGATACCCGATAACTAGTCACTTTGTGTCTGCGCTGTATTTTTTTAATTAATAAAAATATTATTGGAGTATCATTGTGTTCGATAATGTATTGCTTATAAATAAAGCTATCAATAAGGCTGATTGGTTTTCAAAATATTATTTATTTATCATACAGGGCGATCTGGAAACAAGATCTATAGGTTGGTACTCCGGTTTTGACTCTCAAACAAAACTCTTGTAACAATTGTGTATACGTCATAAGACTAATCAATACATTACCAATAACTTGCAAATTAAGTGAATGACAATGTCATAAACCAATATATTTGACGAAAACTTTCACTGGACTGAATTTTGAGATAGTGTATTCACTTTTCGAAATATGAACGAAGTGGTTTTTCATGCAAAATGTTCACTACTGAAACTTTGGTATCCATATAAGGGAAATTATGTGGTATCAAAACTAGAAATGAACAAAAAAACATGTTTTTGTGTATTTTTCACAATTGCATTTCAGCTACGGACCTCCAATGAGGAATCATCCTATTGTACGAATCATGAATGGATTGAAAGTCGTCAGCAGGTAGAGAAATGAAGACGTCTCTAGAGAAGAATTAGTGAAATTAAGTTGAAGAGCGTGTATACACCTGAATGGGCATTAGATTTGGTGGAGCGTTGCAAAATTTCACAGTATAACCTTAATGAAAAGTATTGTGTGAGGTCTTTGAGATTTACTAGACTCGGCTAATTACTGTGAAGGAGATGCCCAGGGACGTCCTTTCAGTTCCGGATGAATATCTTCACAGAAAGGTGTTCATAAAGGTATAACATCCAACTTTCAGCTCAGGAATTCGATTGCATTGATTTTTTTTTTTTATATAATGATTCTTGGTATTATAACTCATGACTCGAAGTGTTTAAAATGGTATGTTCTTTTTATTCATATATAATAAATACTACAAACGAGAAGGAATGTTATCTCAGTTGAGTCAATATAGCCTATGATTTGAACTAACAACCAATACAAATATCAGAGTTATCTGTCAAATGCCCCAATTTGAACCCAAGCTGTTATTTATGGAATGAACAATCGAGAGATAGTTTCCAAAATTCTCACAATTTAGGAGATGCTCTTGCCAAGGATTAATAAAATGTCTTTGTAAACGAAAGCTAACCTTCACTCAGAGCATACCAAGAAAAATCGAGTGGGGGCAATTTCAATTCAACCGCATTTGTATATGATCTTATATTGCTCTTCTGTATCTGTAAAGTAGAGAGGGTGAGCGTAGGTACCATTGTACATCCTTCTGAGGAGTTTTCCTCCAAAGTTATCATTCAACCATATCAAATGTTGCCGAACTGCATTCCCTTGTGCTCAATCCAAAAAAATCAGTAGCACTAGTATTTGGAAGCAATGCTCATGTAGCATCAGTTAAAAATAACTTGAAACTGTATCTGAATAATGAAGTAATTAGATT
>WOGN01000059.1:0-35452 GCA_015342105.1 Leptinotarsa texana | reverse complement strand
TACTTCCTTTCTTTCTTTGGAAGATTCCCTCATCCCTTTTTTTGTATCAAGATGGAAAGTAGAAAGCCAAAAACTTTCTTTCCCAAAATTTAATCACTCCTGAAAAATATAACCCCTTCAATTCTTCTGAAAATAAGTAATGATAATAAGAATGAACCAAAAATTACCAAAAATAAAATTGATTTTTTTTTCTTGGCCCACAATGGATGATGAGATATTCAATGACTTACCTCGGATGGCATTTTCTGCAAATTCCCTTTCCTGCCAACAATTTCAGGCTAGTTTCTTCTTGGATATGCTGACCTACATATTCATAATAGTAACCATCAGGACAGTTATCCTTCTTGTGTAGGCAAACGTAATTAGTATCGTCCATGATGGCCAATTCACAGGAGTTGCATCCGCCTTCACCGAGAATTTCAGAAGGCCCAGTACAGCTATCTACGCAGTTGGCATGGCATTCTTTGCATATTCCGTTTTCTTCATATTTGTTTTGGGAACATTTCGAAACACAAAAATTTCCATCCTGTAGATGTTTGCAGGACGTGCAATTGTTGGCACCAGGTCCATGACAAGAAGATCCACATTGTTCATGGCAAGGTTTGCATTCGTTATTTTCTGCACGATATATTCTGTAAAACGAAAATAAACTATTTGAAACAACAAATTATCGTAGAAAAAAGTATATTTTCGAAGATATATAATCATAGTGGAAACAGTTTCAACTGAACTCGATGAGTGGTAGAAATCAACCTCATTCCTTGACGAAAATTACAAATTTTCGAAGATTCTAACTCTAACTTCATTCACTAACTCAGGATTATTCCTTGTTCACTATGAATTTCTTATGTCTGACTTCCTGATTGGAAACTTTCTGATTCGAATAGGATATACCACTGAAGGATCTATGATGCCTCATAACTTATTACAATGTAAATATTTCCTTGATTATATTGAGAACAGAATTGTTTTTATCTTTCGAACTCAGTTCAATTGCAGATATGTCCACAGAACTTGAAGTTATATCGAGTTTTGAATCACTCTGATTAGAGATCTTTAATGAATTCCATAAAATAAATACCGTTTGTTTTGCTCTTTTAATTTGAAAAATGTCTTTGGGAAAGTATTTACAGTTCGAATTATTTTTTTATAATACATAAGACGATTTATCTTTAATCTATTGCAGGTTTTAAAATATTATCAAAATCTATATGTGAAACAAAAAGAGTATTGCTATGTTTTCAGCAATTGAAATTTGAATTGTGAATTATATGGAATGAAAAAATTTTTATTCACCCTCACACTGAACACATATAATGAGTTCGTAAGTATTTTATCGCAGTGAAATATTATCATCTGTTCAACTCTGTCTCGTATTTTTAACTTGTACGTAATATTGAAAAATTTAAATTTCATACTGAGTTAATGAACGAATAAAAAAAATGCAATCTGAAAAATATAAAAACACCAATAAAGAACTTCATACATGTGTAAGTCTATTTCTGTGAATCTTTCAACTGTAAATTCAATATTTTGTTGTATGAGATGAATACTGAAACATTCCACATAATAAGGGATCAAAGTGACTGTAGAGCCCTTCAGGACAACTTGAATACATTTTCTGTGATTTGTGATAATAATGCACTTTCTCTTAATCTTGAAAAATGTCATCACATGAGCTTCACCAATAACTAAAATGAAATTAATTACCTGTATGCAATCAAGCAGAAACCCATTCAGAAAGTTAGCGAGATGAGGGATTTGGGAATCATAATTGATGACAAACTCAATTTCAAAGCACATATAAATAAAATTGCAAACGAAACAAATAAAATGATGGGATTTCTTATCAGGAAAAGCAAATATTTTAAAAACCCTAAAACGGATTCATAAAACGTTTCACCAACACAATAACTTCTTCAGTTGAACTGGTGAAAAAAGTAGTTACAATACAAGTATTGACCAATAACGATTATTCATTCTAGGAAATTTAACAAGGGTGAAAGATTAGCTTCTTGTTAGTCGTTTAATAGGGAATTTGTCGAACTTAAGAAGCTGCTCTGTAGTGAAACATATTTTGAATGAAGTTCAAAGTAAATTGTTTAATTATTTTCATGAATAGAAAGAAAAAATAAAGATTTTCAAAGTCGGAAAAAAGTAAAATACAGTTCGGATGGAACCTAACATCGCACAAAAGTCACTAGACATATGGAACACCATAATCACTTGTAGCATTTACAACGCAATGATAAAATGTTACATAATTAAATCGTATTGTGTATTTTGTTTTTTCAACTCAATCAGGAGAGATATACATTGAAAAGTTTCCAATCAGGGTCCATAAGGAATCATTAATCAAAGAAAGAGCTAAGAGTCTTTGATCTGGTCAAAGCAGCATTCGTGAGTACTATAGTATAAAGAAAACCTCAAGTTCAGTGGACCATTAGACGTATCTGGAGATATAAATGATTTATCGTTCTGAACATTATGTATAGACTATTAGTAAATACGGTTCATTATTCTGAAATATTTTTTGGAATGCTGCATTGCCAGTTGTACCGTTTTAAATATTCACTTTATTTTTTTTAATTGACTCCTCTGCTAATTTCCACATTGAATTCTAAATTAATTTTACTCCTATCAATTTTTTGATTTCTCGACCTATTTTTGAAATATTTTTTTTCGATATATTTGAACAAAATCTAGTTTTAATAAAATTCAATACTGGGCACAAGTCCATAATCCATAATTAAAAAAAAATAACGATTTTTAATAAATTAATTGAATAATCTTCTTTATATCAGTGAGGAGTCAACCTCTTTTAATGTAATGACTTGCTTTATTGTATTGACATGTTTCAATTGTTTAAATGTAAAATTCTTTTCGACACGGCCATCCTCACTAACAATAAGTTGAGCCCTTTTATAATAATTTTATATTGTACTATCGTCATAGATAATAATAAATTTTATCGAAATATGTTATAAGAGTACACTTCCGTTCTGCTGATCACCCAAAGATGTTTTCCTCGTTTTGTTTTTAACTAGTAAGCAAAGGCTGCCCTTCAAAATTTTAAATAAATTATTCATACGCACATTCTCAATATGTTGAAGAAATGATGTCTACAATACACCTTGTTCATATTCATTCCAATCAAAAATAGATTTTGTTGAAAAATATGGAAAGAAAGTATTTCCAAAATGGGTTGAGATATCAAATTGATTTTTGGGAAAGAACGTTTTTGGCTTTCTACTACTCCATCTTGATACAAAGAAAAGAAAGCATGAGGGAATCTTCCAAAGAAAGGAAGGAAATAACTCTAGTCATGGATGTGTAGGTTATGCAAAGAAGTAACTTTCAGACACAAACTGAAAGAAAGTCCTCCTGAAACAACTACTTTCATATAAACATTGAATTATACGAAAGAAAAAATTATTTCGAAACAAATACTTCTATTTTCGAAACAAATACTTCTATATGAACACTGAATTATACAGAGGAGGACATTCTTTCAGTTTTTGTCTGAAAGTTACTTCTTTGCATGATCTACACATCCATGTATAGAGTTACTTCCTTCCTTTCTTTGTAAGATTCCCTCGTCCTTTCTTTTTTTTGTATCAAGATGGAGAAGTAGTAAGCCAAAAACTTTCTTTCCCAAAAATCAATCACTCCTAAAAAATATAACCCCTTCAATTCATCAAACTGATATTGGAATGAAAGTTATACATAGGTCAACGTAGCATCTGAAAATGTTGAACTTACAGGATGCTTCAAAGCTAGCAACATTGTATTCCCCAGAATATTTTAAAATCATGGACCGCATTGATAAATAGCAACTTCTAAATTTTCAGAACTGAACTTGGTACTACGGTATGAACACTCTGGTGTATATTCCATTTTAATTGATTTTGTTTTACATGAGTTCTTGAAAATTTCCTAACAACAGTTTGATCCATGAGTTTGAAAAAATCTATACAAAATATCATTTTTGAAATATGTACTCACCCGGATACTACGCTGCAGTTCTCTAAACATTTAGTACCAAGTCTAAAATGAGCACAGGATAAACACTGGTCTGGACCTGGCCCCCAACAGCCATCTTTACTGCACTGCTCATCACATACAAGACCTCTTGCTTTGCAACTGTTCAGGTCGCTGTTATTCGATAACATTAGATGATTGTCATGACTCTTCCGGATCAGATCCCAGTTGATACCTTCAGCTAGGCACAAATGTTTATTCTCTAATATTGCAACCGTTCCCATATTGATTCTCTTCAATGATCTTAGGTCCAAGCTTTCAAGAGATGTTTTAACAATATAAACAGATGTTGAATACTCGTACAAAGCTCTACCGCCGATGACCTCAAGATTGGAAAAATACGAAAGATTTTTGAAATCGGGGTGATATGCTTGTATATTCAGATACCCAGTTATTTCTTTCAGGGTACTGAAAACACTCAAGGCACTGGGATGCATTGCTGGATATCTATCACCAAAAGTGTAGTTAGGAAATACACTCTGAAATCCTTTGAAGGAGTTTTCCAGAATATCGATATTTCCTTCCAAAACTGTACAGTTCTTAAAGTTTTGAATATTTCCAAAATGAATAGTACCATCACCAGAACAAGTTTTTGGACAGGGCCCTTCACATGGAACACACTCGCCGTCTACCGCATGTTTATTTGGCGGGCAAGTCCGTACGCAAGCACCATTATCTTTGAGCAAATGTTCCGGGCACTTTTTAACGCAAGTTGCGCCGTAAGCAAATTTACCATTGGGATTTGGTTCCCAGGAATAAGTTGTCGGGTTATACAGTTGCATCGGAGGACATTCTTGGGTACAAACTCCGTCATCGTAGAAGTTTTGACATGCTATACAGTCACTTTGTTTAGGTCCTGTACATCCTCCAGCACAAAAAAGATGACAACATTCTCTAGGTTTGGGGCCGAAACAGCGACCCTGAAAACATTGCGGACTGCAAAATTCTTTTGAAAATTGTTGGCAATTCTCACGGCCATCACCCCAACATCCGTGTTCACAGTCTTTATGGCAAGGCGGACATTCACGTTCTGGGGACGCAAAATTGTAGACGTACGAAAAATTACCCTTGGAGTCGGACATAATTTCCTTCCAGTTGATTGTTTTGACGTGGCAAAGGTTATAATTGTTAAATGATCCGACATTTCCCTTTAGAACATCTCGAAGAGCAGGCAATTCGAGGTAATACATTTTGGAAAGCGTGACAATCAGAGCGAATTCCTCGTCCCGCACATTCATCTTGAATAGCGTTCTTCCACGAATTATTTGGAGGCTAGGAAGGACAACTCTTTTCACATCCACATGAGATATAAGAACATATCCGGTTACTTCTCTTATATATTGGAGAAAACTGAGATCCAAGTTATCTTCTTGAAGCCAAGTCAATTCCAGGTTTCCATCGACGTAAGTACAGTTCGTGTAGCGTTCTTTTAGATTTCTATAGTGACGTTCTCGATTAGATGGGACAGACATACGACCATTGGTTCCAATACAAACTGAAACAAAAAATAATATCAGAAATATGTAAATAATCATTAAATATGTTTGAAAACACCATGAACAATTTTTGCCCATATCAATTCACAGAACTTCATGAAAATGTAGCTTAGTAAAATCATATTGATTTCTCTAAGTAAAAATATTCTGATGACTAAAAAATAAAGAGTGTCTGTATACAAGCAAGTCAAAAAGCAGGTCTCACACTTCCTTATTGTGGCACAGGATACTGAAATGTTCCTAATAGCTACTGATACAATTTTTGCTTTCAACCAAATATTTTCATGTTAAATGAATCTGAAACTTTTAAGTATCTCAAATTTTGAATATAACGAATATTACTGGAGTTTTTTCCCAACACCAAATCGTTATTTTTAACAACTCGGCACGTGTTTCGATCACCAAGTGATCATCTTCAAGAGGAAGATCAAAATGGAAAAACTTGGACAAGTGTTTCTAATATGAGTCGATTTACTTGGAGGGTAAACGAAATTTTCATTTGAGAAATTTGAATTTCTTTGGGTGCCTATTTACTACATAGCTGTGTAAATGTTCAAACTGATTACCATCTGCGAAAACAGAGAAAGACAAATCTGGTTACCGTGAAGGCTATTCAATGCTCTTTTCTCAATTGAGTGCGAAAAATATTCATCTGAATACCGAGGAACAGTCAAGGTATAATGCGGTGTGGCAACATCGACCAACCTCCAATATACTCAAAGGGTGTAAACTTACTTTCAAGACAGGAGTAACTGCGTCGAAGCTATATTCCGGCTATTCTCTGCAGGTTTTCACACCTGACTTTTCGTCTACTACTGCGGTAAACATTCTCAAAAGTATTAGGCAACAATCGAACCTCTGTTGTAGATACTACAGTAGTAGTACTAGAAGTAATAGAAGTGTGCTATGAGGACAACTCGAGCACTTCGACCGTTACCTTATCGCCTTTGATAATTATTTAGCACAGTAGTGAGTAAAAGAAACATCAGGCATAAAAAATCTGCAGACTATGGCCAACAAACCCGGAAAATAGCTTCGACACAGCATTATCATAATATGTAATTATTTCAGTAGTTTCTATGCAAGCAATGCTAAAATAGCAGTCGAAAACTACTTCTGTTCAAAAAAAAATTATACCACAATGTACACAAGTGAAACATTTTATTTCTCTCCTGTATTAGATTTTGACGTTATGGATGCGATTAACTCATTGAAAAACACCAATTCTGTCGGAATAGATTGCCTCTCAACGAACGTCATTAAAAAAGTTTTCTCAATATATCGCCAAACCATAAGGACACATTATAAATTACTCTATACAATCCGGTGTTTTCCCCGATTTCTTCAAAATTGGAATAGTAAGCCCTATTTTCAAGAAAGGTGACCCCTCTAGTATGTATAATTTTCGATACATAAAAATTGCCACCATTATCGGAAAGGTATTTGAAATTTTTTAGCCAGAGTCTCAAATCTCTTCCGTTATGGATTTTATATCTATAATATAATGTACTAATTTTTATCAAATTCCGAATACTGTCAAAATATCAGCATGGTTTCTGTAAGGTAAGTCGAACGAAAGTGCTTCGTACAATGTTTTCAAATATATATACGACTCGCTAGATAAAATGAAATATGTGGAAGCAATTGCCCTGGAGATAATCGAAAGATAATATATTCCCTTGGTTTAGTGGAAATTTTTGTCATGGATGATGTCACACATGTGCTTCAGGAAAATATCAGAATATTACGAGATGGACCTGAGAGTTCCTCAGGGATAGATCTTGGGGCCACTTATTTTTTTGTTATTCATAAACGATCTACCTGACTACCTGTATTCAGTAGTTTTCTATGAAGATGATACTACTAAACTAAATAATTTATCAGAAGAATTCATAAATTGGTGTGAAAGAAATTTGTGTAATACCAATTAACTCATCAATGTATATTATACTTTAATCTACTGTAACATATCCTATGATATCAATATCCAGTTACAGTAACTCAAGGAGAATAGTTGTTTCCCAAAAAATAATTATAAGGCTCATTTTCTATCTAAAACCAGATGAATCGTGTCGAAATTATTTTCAAAAATATAAAATTTCAACAGTTCCATGTATTTATGTTTTCAAATGTATAATGTTATTTATGCAACAGTTTCTCATTGCCATGGTTACCCAACTAGAAATGGAGACCTCACCAGAATTCCTACAGCTCATCATACAGTTTATCAATCATCTTTCCGCAAACCTGAGAGAGCCATCGAATAAAAACTTCTTCATATCAAAATTGATAGCAAATGTTATTACAGTATCAAAGAATATCTTGATGCAAAATGAAAATGTGTTTGCTCATATGTATGAATATAAATGTAATAAATATTTTCATGTATATGTGTACAAATCTATTGAATAGTGATATTTTAACATTGTTGATTGTGAATTTGTCTACCATCACACGGTTTTTTATTTGTGACGTATCCTATATCACGCTGTATGTGATCTGTAAGGATTGAATAAATATTATTATTATTATTATTATAAATATTTCCATAAAACTGGATTGTTTATCATTCTCGAAGCTATCAAAATTAATAACATTGATTTATATAATACTATTGTAAATTATTTTGATACGGAGCATTGAAAATTCTGATATTCGTCGAATAAATACCGCATACCTACCATACAACTGTATACCGTCCAAGTTAATCTTATAACATATGTAGGACACCAAATGATGAAATTTAACGGAATATAACTTTCAAGTTCCGTTTACGTTGCATATTTTCTAGCAACTTGTCCAGTCAACAGAACTCAGAGAAATAGTATCCTTAACAACATTGATATTATTACCCACACCGTTCTGAGTAGGTATATCTAACTTGAATATACGTAGGCGAACAAGTTGTTACTCTGCACAGTCCGTGACGAAAGTCAAATATCTGATAAATTTCTCTTCGTAAACAGCCATAACAGTCCCTTCGTTTCTTTTGAGAGCTAATTTTGAATGTGTTTGAGTTTGGTGATCCCACCACTTATTGAATATCACCATAAATTCATAAATGTTATTAGTTCTGTGAGGTTTATGTTGTTGTAAATCTTAAAAACTAATGCGTAGACCGAACAAGAATGCAAAACAAATAATAATATACGTAACACTTGGATGCTTTTGTTTTCATATAGGAAATTGGATTTTGAATATAAATGAGGCATATGAACACCTCTCTTTCTAATTAATAGAAGTACTTTTTTGCTATGTACTTGAATCCCTCATATTTCATCAATCGCTCCCAATACACAATATATAAACCCACTTCAACGCCTACTGAAATCTGAATGCTTCGTAGGTAAACCATGATCATTTATTCTTTTTTGAAAATATTGCAATAACTCATATACACGCCATCAAGTGGATTTTTATTCAATATAGTTGTTGTTCAGTGGGTAGTGATAATTGCTTGCATTTTGCAATAGCAGTTTAGAGGATATGAAGGTATTCATCTAACTGTCTAACAATACCTGAAATGAAAAATTCAATGGCAGTTACATATCTCTTGAACTTATTCATGTCAAACAGGATGAGTAACCACATTATTATCAAAACTAATTTTATGACATTGTTAGCAGAACCTCCTAATCACTCATTTGAACTGTCAAGTAGCACATTTTATTCTGGATGTGGAAAAAATTCCAAATGCCCAATTGTTTAATTGGGATAGTATGACGTTCTGACAAAGAAGATGTAATATATAGCTGCCATAATGAAAGAATGATAATAATATTTCTCCCTAGAAAGAAGACACTGAGAAAAAGCTGATCCTGTACCGGGGGTTGTTTTACTCTGGGGGTGGAATCCGTAAACCTTTTTTATTATTGGAAATAACCAACAGTATTTTTACACCAATTAAAATGCATGAGACAAAAAACAAGGAATACATTTTTTGCTTTGTTGGCTTGAGTTGGTCTGTCTAGACCTAGGATTAAGGTCTAGATAGACTAACGTCCACTTGAAAGTTCATGAAACCGAAAACGAGTTCCGCTGTATGATAGCATCGTCAGGCATTACAATACTGTTTGTATAAATTCTGTGTCGTGCTTTTATAGTAATTTGAATCATTAAGAATATTACTACAGCTTATCAAAGGTAGGAAAAGCTTTCAGAATACCGTCATGGTCCGCCCACTAGATGTGCGTTCTTTAGAAGACTATGAGAGCCAAGTCTCTTCCTAGATTTGACAAGCTGTACCTGCCAAATTTCTACATGATGAATTTGATGAATTCATTACCTAAACCCTTAACTATGCACCTATATTCAAACAAATCATAAGACTGTAGAATAATGAATAACAATTTTCCTTGAGCTATCACTTTACCTACTTTTAATATCTATCCTAATTACCAATTTCTTCGATGGGAACTGATTTCAACTATATGATCATTGCGCAATAATCCAGAATTTTTACATGTATTGATTTCTAAACATTTCAAATGGTTGACTTTTTACCCTTTCTCTTCCTAAGGCAATACGTCATAATCGTGATTGAACTCGTGTCCCTCTGTCAAAAAATGATTTGCAAATATTGAATTGGAATTTCTATTCGAAAAACTACTTCTATGACTTTTATTTATTCTTTTGGAAAGAGCTCTTCCTGTTTGTCCGATAAAAAATTTTGGATAATAATCCGATGTATCCATCGGACACTGAAATTTCACCTTTACTGTTTATAATGAATTTACTCAAAGTATTATTTGTTCTGTAGGATGCGTCCATTCCTTTGCCTTTTAAAAAACGAGCAATATTATTAGTAAGATCAAAGTAACTTACAGTTATATCATGTTTAGTATCATTCTTAGAATCCTGATAAATCTGGTTCAGAGCTTGTTTCTGATTTCTTTTTAAATAATTGAGTCAATAATATCCACCTAGTAACAGTTGACAGCAATATGTTTTATGAAAATCAGTTCTCTTTGAGGGTTGCTTTGTGAAAGTAGAATCATGTGCGAATCATACTATTGAATTGTGCTACTTCACATTAATATGGATGTCTAGATGAATTAGCGAACTGCCCCGGCTCCGCACGGATGCAATGCTGATACTAAATATAAATTCACCCACTGAAAATTCAAGGGCATGGATAAATAGTGATAACACATTTATTTTGTTTTATGGACGTGCCTTTTTCGTCCGCGGATGATGCGCCAGCTGGAATATTTGAAAATCCTTTCTTATTGCGCATCTACAACATAAAACGAATTCACGTACAAAATTTCAGCATCTGAAAATATACCGGTACGGAGAAACAGTGAGAAATAGGTAATTTTCATATGTAAACGCGTCCCTTTTATTCCCATAGGAGCTTTCCAGTTGAAATATTTAAAAACCCTTTCTTATTGTACATCTATAACGTAAAACGAATTCACATACAAAATTTCAGCATCCGAAAATATAGCAGTAAGGGGAAAAAGTGATAAAAAGTTAATTTTCATGTGTAAACGCTTCCCTCTCTCCCCAAGGAAGGGGGAGCCTCAGTTGAAATATTCAAAATTCCTTTCATACTGCGCATCTAAGACTAAGAAGCACATATATAACAAATTTCAGCTTCTTAGGACTTACCAGTACGGATAGACATAAATGAATTAAAAAAGGTTGTTTGGGAAACAGGATCAATTGTTTCTTAAAAAACAATTGTTTTTTTTAAATTGTTTGTTTATAAATTGTCATCTTCCTGCTATGCATTTAGGACGACATCAACATATTTGGATGATGGAGCAAAGTGAGCCATTTTTTTGTCAACTTCCACTTAGTGATGCGTTTTGGATCATTTGCTGAGGAGCTACAAGCCTGACAGAAAATATTTTTAAGCTACAAAAAAGCCATCAGGAATTGTCTATGTCTGGAATACAAAGAACATGAAAATTTTTAACATCTCAGAATAACGCTTAAACGGGGCAAATTTCGATCATATTGTACATGAGCAAAAGTGCAGTTCTATAATCGGAAATCACGTGACAAAGCCAGAGAAATATCAAAAATTCAAAAATTGATTAGGAAATTAAATATTTTGGAATAAATACAACAGACAGAATTGGTACAACACAATCAAACAGAAATAATATTGTATCCGTTGTGGAAAATTAGAAGAGACATAATAGAATCATTAGAATTTATTACAAATGATGAAATATTTACAAAATTGGTAAATATATGAAAGAGAAATGTTGGCAAATTTGGAACAATATAATAAAATCGTAAGTTAACTAGTATTAAAAATATGAATCTTCGAAATTTAAACTTGTGACAATTAGTAGTTGGTATCCAGGGAAAGAGAGGACGATTCAACTATTTTGCCAACAGAAGATTCTTTGCCAAGCCTCGAAGAGAAAAGCCACGCTTAAGAATTAAAAATTGGACAATACTTACAAGTATTCTGAGTTTTTCAATTTAAAATTGAATATTGATGAAAAAATTTCACAAAATTGGCACATTGGTGGTAATAATGTCATTTTCAGATATCTGATACTAGTAATGTCATGTTCATAGCTTACTGTAATGACAAGAGTGACATTATCATTGAAAGATTTCTATTTCATGAATGCAAATTGAATGAATTTCATACAACGTGTGATTCTTTCAAATTGAGAATATTACTGAGATTTATCTATTTCTAGTAAATAATTGTAAATTATACTCAGATTTTCAATGTCTGTTTTTTGTTAATATTATTAGGATTTTTGTTAATAAGGACCATTTCGTGTGAAAGTTTTTTGCAAATATTTTTTCTGAATATAATAGAATGTTGAACTAGTGCACATGAATTTTTGTTTAGTCTTATATCACTTTTGTGTGAAGTTATTTTGCTTGATAATGTTCTTGAAGTTGTTCCAATATAATTTAAATAATTTAAATCACAATTATCCCATGGTATATATAAACAATGTTTGATTTTTTCAAATCAGGTGTAGAATCTTTCAACCGTGTTTTACTTTTTCCAATAACTTTCATATTCATTTTAGAATTTTTTATATTCTTATCATTGTGAAAAACTTTAATTATTTTGGAATATAATTTTCCAATATTAGGAAAAGAAAAATATTTCATTGTGTCTTCTATCTGAATACTGTACTGTCTGTCTTACTGACAGTAGTGAAAATAATTTTGTTAGTAATTTTTCTGGAAAAGAATTCTCTATGAAAATATTTTTCAATAACATAATTTTTTTTTGTTTTAGTGAGGGATGAACTAGTTTTTCGATTCTGTTTCTTAAACAGAGAATCAGATTTAGTTTCATCGATTTTTGAGGAAAATAATTATAATTAATATATCTCACTGAATTTGTTGGTTTAATATACCAATCTGTTATTAATGAATTGTAATCTCTGCGAATTATTTTTGTATCTAAGAACAAGAATATATCATTAGCTTTTCTCAAATACAATAATATGTTACACAAAATATAGCACTAGCATAATCTGTATCACTGAAACTACGCTAATAACCCTACGTGGTTGAAGCGTCTTTTTATTAAAAAAAAAAAATATATCATGAAAGAATTCAAAAGGCTCATAGTCAATATTATAGTGGATCTAGAAACTTACTCTATTAAAAATATTTGGGAGACTAGATATTTTTAGCGATCCTGCAAGGAGATTATGACACAAATGTTTTTTAAACCACTTTTATTATTTAGTATTTTAATTCATACAAATGCTTTTTAACCCATACAAATAAGTGCCTTCAAGTTTCTAGATTGATTTAACCAATTGTACCTGACACTATTTTCTTCAATTTTGTGAGACGCTCTTAGATGTACATTTACTATATTCTATTCTATTCTTTTCTATACAGACAGGGAATGGAAGTGAGAGTGATTATCGAATTCGATTATTTTATACGTATGAAATAACTACCCGATATTGTAGGTTCGAACCAACAATATTTATTTACGCTACAAAAAATTAGTCAGACCTTTGGCTTTAAGTAAAATTTGAAAAATCCCTAGCAAAGTGGTTTTAAATTTCTAAAATGTTTTTAGAAAGTACCTTTTTCAACCGAATACATAATAAAATCCTTATTTTAGGAATGTTCTTTGTGAGCATCTAAGAGGAAGAACAATAAACAATATCTCCATGCATTTATCCGAAGTCAATTGGGTTTCTAACTTTACCTGCAAGATTTCGAGGTATTACGGAGTAAGTACAGGTAAGGAAAGTTGTCCTGCACTTATCAGGGGGTGTGCGGCGGCTGCTATGATTCCCGTTATAAACGAGTCGATGATGGCTGGATGGCGCCGCGCAAGAAATACTTTACAGTGGCGTGCTCTTATATGGGCACTTCAATAAAATCCTCTTTCTTGTTTTTCATTGTATTATATCACCCACCTAACAGTAAAATGATGTTCTCTGGTCATAACCAGGCATGGACGAAACTTCCACTATTGATGAACACTGCACCATCAACTTGTGATTGAGTTTCTTAATGATGTTGGTGTGTATATTCATTTGCCCTGATTTGTTTCATTATGCTAGATTCATAACATTTTCTTGGAATAGAACTGGAACACTGACTTTGAAAATTATAACTGAAAAAATGTAATAAAACTCGAAAAGTATCAACATGATTTTGAGCCACACATTAACGTTACAAAGTACTAAACTTACAAATATTTCTCAATGTATTTGTTTGTTATTTTCCATCTGCATTCCAGTCTTGCTAATTAATGTACGATAATTTTGAAAATTGCTCATCCTGTAACTGGTTCACTAAATTAGGAAACGAAAAGCCGTTCGTTTTGTTATTTATGGCCGTGGAATTCTTTGATTTTGTTCAGTAATATTTTAAGATTTGTAACAGTCACCTTCAAATGTTTGTTTGAAGGTGATTGACAATGTTTCGTGGTGAATTTCATTAGTTCGGACTTCCATTGTCTAATGTTATATAAAATGATTTGAAATACCCAAATGAAAAAAAAAATAAAAAGACTAGCTGAAAATAACAATTATATTGAACGGACTTTACCAGACACCCTGTGATTGCGGAAAACACTGGTTTAGGAGAAAATTCAAAGAAGCTGCATTCATGTTGTCTAACAATGTATTCAACCAAGCTAGCGTAGAGATACGCAGCATATGGAAACTCATAATCAAGCGAAAATGGCCAACTCCCGCCAAACGGTCATCTGCGAAAGCGGTGAAGCGGAAAGAGGAGATAAGGGAAAGTACTCGAATGATCCATAGTCATCTCTCGGAGGAATTAGTCCAGTCATCACCCGAGGACGATTGTGGATACTAACAATCGAAACGTCGTGAAGTAACTTGGCTTGGAATCTCTTAATTTTTTTTGGTTTTTAATTTTTTGTTTGATTGCTCTGTTTTTTACTTGTATCTTATGTCACTGTAATTTCATTTTAGGGTTTTTTGCTTAATATAATTGTTATTTTCAGCTATTCTTTTTAATTTTTTTAATTTGTATTGGTTCTTTTAGGGATTTCAAATCATTTTACATAACATTAGACAATGGAAGTCCGAACTAATGAAATTGGATAAACATCCATTTTCACATCAGATGTAAATAATCCATAACATTTGAAGACCATGTATACCACAAATAACAGATTTTTAATAAAAGGATCCTGTTTGTACAACTCGTCAAGCTTCCATCTAATTAAGACGTCTTTATGATGTTTAAATTGCAGACAATATAATCATTAAAATTATAAAAATGTAATGACTGATATAAAATATGAATAATATTACAAACGAGAACAGCATATACTTTGCATATAAGTAGTCATAGAATTTTGAACATTTTTCTACTTTAGGTTTGTTGGTTATATCTCAATATTGCTGACATTACTGACTTCATTTAGAGCTAATTGGGAAGACAAGGGTGACATCAATAAGTAGAAGATTTCCTTAATACTTTTATTAATTTGAAGAATACATATTTGTGAAATGATTGTTAATGTTACCAAAGTTTTTGATTTCAGTTTTTTCGTTAATAAAATTCAGATGTGAATTATTTCGAAAAAAAATCCTTTTCGCACATTCAAATTCAAATTAGTGTCCTCTTAAAAAAAACCTTTGGTTGGGATATAAAAATGTTTATTCAGTTCTTCATATACAGAGTGTAACATAAGTACGTTAAAATATTCAAGTGACGTATTCCGTAGTCAATTTCAAGAAAAAAGGTCTATATGTTTCGTTTCGGAGATCAGGGTGTTGAAATTGAATTTTGAATTCGTTTCTGAAAAATAACTTTTGCAAAAGTTATATGTACAAAATTTGGTACCCAGGGTTTTTTTGATCTGGGAAATCATAGTTTTATAATTATTTCCATATAATATATAGAGGGCGCTGCGTACGCTGTCATTATTTATTTCAAATTGCCTTAATTTTTTTGACAGTAAACTTTTGGTACTTTTCATGAAAAAAACTAATTTCCACATCCTTTCCAAGTAAAAACAGTACACTTCCTCAACAACGCTGGAGATATTTACAATTTTCTACATCGATGCATATTACTTAGCTCTTAGGGCGCTAAGTGAAGTTGATGGAGAACAATACAAAAATTCCAATAATTTGTATCTCGAAATTGAAAGATTATTTATTTTGACGAGATCCATACTTAGTTTTTGTAATCTGTTGAAAAAAAACTTTTTTTCGTTAATCAGCTGCCGCCCCCATACGAACGACAACTCTCAGAAGTTGAGAAACTTGTGCGAGCAAAGGACTAACGAAGTCTTACCTTTTAACGTGTGATTCCTAATGTTCTCGGCAACGTCGCTTAGCGTCCTAGGAGCTAAGTAATATGCATCTATATGGAAAATTGTAAATATCTCGAAAACGAGTACCTCCAGCGTTGTTGAGAAAGTGTACATTTTTACTTGGAAAAGGTGTGGGAGTTAGGGTTTTTTATAAAAGGTACCAAACGTGTAGTGTCAAAAAATTTGTGGCATTTTTAAATAAATAATAACAGCGTACGCAGCGCCCTCTACATGTTATATGAAAATCAATGCGAAATTATGATTTTCCACGTCAAAAAAAACGGGTACCAAATTGCGTGCAAGTTACTTATTTTTGCATAATTTATTTTTAAAAAAACAACAAAAAAATTCAATTTCGACACCCTATATCTCCGAAACGAAGCATTTCCGGGCACAAGTTTATATAGACTTTTTTTTTTGAAATTATCTCAAGAATACGTCACTTAAATATTTTAACGTACTTATGTTACTCCCTATATTTTTTGATTAAGGTATTGAAAAGCTGTAGAGAGATATAAGTGTTTTCGGTCGAGTCAAGTGAATTCTCAACATTCGGCATTCCTTCAGAATATGAAGCACAGATAATTGTACGGCTGCGAATATATCTGTTAGAAGGTAATTTGAAAAGGCATGTGCGGTCAATCCGGAATATTATCAATTCAGGTACAACTTATTCTCCGCTAGTCAGTCAAATCAACTTAATTTCTCCTGCCAAAGGTCATTAAGTTTAGTTTTCAAAAATCATCGTCTTCAGGGGCATTAACTTCAGTTTCAGTGGCTAGGCGAGCCGCTCGGTCAACAAATTTGTTTTCGTCTATTTCTATCAACCCAAGGATTTTCAGTTTTCACTGAAGACTATAGAATGTACTCACTAGAGTCCGTGTAAATTATGAAGTGCTCTCTGCTTATCTAATCACAGCGAGGAAGGGTTTTCGTTATCCGACACAATTGCACTACATCAATCGTTTAAAAAGCAGAACCTACTCCAGAGTTCATCTGAGAGACAAATTGTTCTATATTTATATTTATGGTTGCTAAATAACTTTTCCAACGACAGTAATACCCAAAAACATTATTCTCGTTCTATATTCGATCAGGTTGTTTTTGGGGATAAGGCGGGTGGTTTCCGAAGACGACAGAAGTGAATCGGCAAAAATTTGTGTCTGTTTTTCTAATGATCACATTTAGATATTTCTGTAGTTCTTGACTATTGTTTTCACAATGGTTGCGTGATCAATATTGTATAAATATTTTGCGATGTTTGGCAAATAGATTATTACGAATAGAGCCTTGGGGCACTCCACATGAATTTACGAAATATTGCTAGATGGAATAGGTGGAATACAATGAATTGGTATTATTTTCATTATTGGTGTATTTATTTAGGTATCCTTTTATTTTCTGAACAGCTATTTTAGTCCAGTAAGACGGTGTTGAACAATATATATTATAAGTGGCAATACAAATATGTAGAAAACGTTAATCTTTGCCTTTCCACAGGGGCACCAATATTAGAATTGACACTGAACATTTCTACACATAACTAACACAAGTTAGTCCTCCTTTCTGTTCTGTTTTCAACAATATACAATAGTTTTTGGAAATTGATAAAGGTGAATGTTCACATAAACAATGAAACGGCCCTTTGTTCGCAAAATAACAATTCGGTGAATAATTAATAACCGTTTTTCTGAAAAACTGTACTGTCTTATCTTGTTTACACAAATCAACGGATTTTATTGTTGGAACCTAAATGTTCACACTTTTGGTATCTAGAAAAACCGTATCTTGACAATGTGTTCGTTTCTCACTCATAAACAAAACACGACTCCGTGATAACACGGTTATATGGATTTGAAAAGCTACTTTAAGTAAAGAACGCATAAACTGATAAACGTTAACAAAATAAACATTGTGTCTCTTCAAGTAACATATATTAGTAAACCATTTATGATTGAGATCAGGTGATATATTTGAAACAGTTGTAGTCTCCAGTGGAGCGTCCGTTTTTTATAATTATTACAAAACTTGTTTCAGCGGCTCCATTTAAACAAGTCTACCACTCTGCAAAATTCTCAGAGTTCTAGCGCGGTTGCGATTCTTTATTACGAAGCTCGAATTTTTTATTCAGAATCAAAGATTATTCTTCAAAAAAGATTAATTTCCACGAGTGGGTTTTTCAAAATTATAATAACTATCGTTTGTTTGCAGATCTTTAAAACGAATATAAATACCTGTCAAATAAAAGTATTATAAGACCCCATTTCCATTCGAAAAAAAAGTGGGTAACACCCTCTCGGCAACGAGTGATGTATCACTATTGTCTTTCTTATCCAAAAGTACTACATATGATACCTTTTTACATAAATTTTGCCGACCTCGAATGCTTATTCCGTTCAAGAGTTAAGAGGGGGGGGGGGATTAACGTTTGCACTGTATAAAGTGATTTAATGAAAATGTCAATACTTTCAATAATAAGTATGTTATTGAAAGACCTATTTTCTCAATCTGAATCTTCACCACTCAAATCATTATTATATTCTTCTTCGTTATCAGTTTCATCATTCGAATCGTCTTTATCGTTGGTAGTAGATTGCGAAATATGTCAAATGCTCTGTGAAGCTGCATATTTTTTCACGCGGCATTTTCAAAATTCATTATCCGGAGGATCGGAAGAAAACACATTGTTACAGGTCAATAGTATTTTTTGCACAAAAAACAATTTTCCAATGTTCCAAAATGTTTATATCGAACTTTCAATGGTTTTTTTTCTGGAAAAAAAAGTCCTGTTTCCAACAACTTTTAAATATAAATTATTACAAAATTGAAAAAAAAATACACCAGTTTATCTTTTCAACTGAACACACACAATATACTGAACCATTAAAACTAAGCGTATAAGTAAAAATGAAGCCTGGCAGATCATGAAGTCTCCAACTGTTTTTCTCGTGTATACCCTGTACCGCGCGTTTTAATTTTTATATATTTTGTATGAGTTTCAATACGAAATTCGAGTTTTGTAATAAAAAAATCGCCAGAGTGACGAGTTTGGGTGCTGTGCATGCGAAAAAACACCCATCTCGCACTCTGAACATTTTTCAGAGTGGAAGGCTCGTTTAAATCAAACCCTTGACAATTGTAATTTTTTATGGAAATCACCAATAATCATATTATTAAAGTCGTTTATTGTTACGTTTTTTCTGATATTAGGTAGCCTATTAACACATTCCGTCTGATGCAAAAACTCAACTACAATCCAGGTGAAGTCGTTTTGGTCTGTATCAGTTATGTGTACCAACACCCGAAATTGTATCAAAGGATCAGTTGAAGAAAAACTATTTATACAGTTATAGAAATTTGATCTTCTTAAGACTTTTGTCTTAAAATGTCAAATATAGAGTAAACATTCGAAATCTCGAGGATTGCGAGACAAAATTGCAGATCTCAAGAAGTATTTACAAGATAAATTAGAGTGTGACTTTCTTATTCGTAGAAATCTTATTACCGTTTAGTTGAATATGTATGACGTATGTGTAAAGATAACGAGAGTTTATAAATTTCACCGGTTTGGAGAGTCCTGATTGTCATTTTTTTTCCTATGTTGGTATACATGCTCCTGCTCAGCTGTATTCATTTTTTAGTTTTTCTTTGGGAGCGAATTAGATGAGATGTGTTTTTTAAGAACTCAGCGATTTTTGTTTGTAGAAATAAATGTATCAAAGAATTTGTATCAAATTTTACGTAAAACATGAAATGAAGTGTACCAAAACGTCAACAAAGGCCTATGGTGAATCTGCTATGGATGAAACAAGCTTTTCCAAGATGGCCGTGAAGATATTGAAGATGACGAACACGATCAGTTTTGGGTCCATTGCTCTTTACTATATGCTCATCAATCGCGCTAAAGAATCTTGAAATCTGTAATGTGCATCTTCATGCAGACGACACTCAAGTTTATCACAGTTTTTAATCCAGAAGATGTCAAAGAAGCCTGCGGAATTGTAGACTCTGATTTTAGACACTTTACTGAACTAGCAACTTTACACTCGCTTTTCATTAAGACAGAAAAATCTAAAGTTATAATTTTCGGGTGAAAAATCAATATGAGTAAAATCATCAATTCAATTGAAATTCATATGAACGCAGATAACATTGATGTTGTTGATGAAGCCAGAAACATTGGCGTGTTATTGGATTCTCATATGAAGATTGAAAAACACAACAACAAACTCTTTCAATGAGCATATGCCTCCCTCAAACTGATATATGGTAATAGGCACTGCCGATCAATAATTTAATTGAAAAAAATATGTGACAGCTTAGTACTAGTACAATTGAATTTTGCAGTTTCTGTTAAGGGGCAAATCTGAAAAGTCTTAGTTAACAAAATATTCGGAAAGTCCAGAATTCTTGTTTGAGACTTATATAATATGTAAGAAGAAGAAATTGAATATCTCACAAGCTCAGGAAAGTTGGATTGTAAATATGGAGAATCGGAGAAAACTGCATTCTCCATGCTGTCTATATCATAAGATTCTCTTATATAAAGTCCCTTCGTACCTACATAGAAGAGTAACGTTGCGAACCGATGTTCATAATATTAACATCAGGTTCAAAGGCTTTTTAACACTTCCCATTTTCACAGGCCAGCTAGTCAAACGATCTTTCAGTTAACAGATGGCAGAAGTACCCAAATCTATTTTTGAACTTTAAAAAAATTGCCACCTTCTCAGTTTAAAAAGCATATTGAAATTATATATTTTTCAAAATCAATAACATGTTGAACCTTTCACCATTCCGAATTTCTATCTTCTTTTATCTTCTACTATTATTATTTTTCCTCTTTTAATGATTCATGATTGTTTACTTGGATTTGTATCATAATATTGTTTAGCTATACTACTGATCTTTTTTTATTTATTAATATACTTATGTTATTGCTATGCTAATGGAAGAACAGTTTAGCAGTTATTTGCATAGCTGTGAAAAGTGATCTTCGCCTTCGCTATAACATCATATATGTATGTAATTGAAACTCAATACTGTAAAAAAATTGTGGTTGAAGTAATAAAGACATTTATTATTATTATTAAAAGCAAATCGCTGAAAGAGACGTAAGTTATTCCAAAGATAGAGTTTGATAAGTATTTCGAAGATTGTAAGAAACGCTGGCACAAATGCATAATATCTAATAGGGACTATATTGAAAGTGAACATTTATGTAGACGAATGAATGAATATTAAAAAAAAACAGAAATTTGCCTTATTTTCTAAACATACCTCGTATATTCGTGACCTTTTATTATTGTTACAGATGTATCTGTATTATTCCAGAGCAGTTTACTATAATTTCTTTCATAAATTAGTTGTTTTTTATTATTTATTTCTCATAAATAATTCATTATTATTATGCCACATACTCAGAAATTGTCGTCGTGATATTTTCAATATATAGTGGTGGATGCAATCGAAATTATGAGTGTTTAAAGTCAAAATTACGAGTTTGAATTAGATGTTCTGCCGAATGTTTCATTTGAATTAACTTAATGACCATATAATCGTTGAAATTTAATGAATGACTTTGAAAATTACTGAAACCATTAAAGGAAATTATTTCTATATAAAAAGTTGGTACTTAAATTTCAGTAGTTTCCAACATTCATTCACTGCTAAATTTGCGTACCTTTATAATTATCTACTGAAGAAATACTTGGAAAATATATCTATCAACAGAAAAAATAGAATATTCACATAGAAAGCAAAAACTGGAAGCCATTAAGCCAACAGTAGTGACAAATTAATGTGAATTATACTCATCATACTCATTATGGCCAAATCATTATTGTGCTGTAATTCATGTGACTGCCGAAGAAATGATTTCCCATGGTATAAACACGTCAATTGATCCTTCGCCATTTCAATTATTTTGAATAACAACTCAGAACAAGAATGTAAAGCCAGACCAACATCTTTCACTGACGTGACTTCATTTTGTTTAAGTGCTTTGGATAACGAAATTCTGATACACCATATTCTGCATTAATCCCCGCGAGATATGCTTGAAATTTGTGACCATTAGCATCTGTACATAAAGATGATACGGACAGCAGCCTTTTTGAATGTGATTAAGGTCGAATGTGAAAGCAATGCATAGACGTTCGACAACGGTTCACAGGGAGCAGCCATCCTATGTTTCTTAAAGAATTAACAGAGATATGTGAGAGTTGAATGTACTAGTATGTGCAGCATACTCATTACTGGAATACCTGAAACGTTCAGGTGTAACAGTTTGACTGAAAAGTTCGTAAGATAACATAGAAAAAACGTTTTTTACATCTTTTTATCACTCAATATAGTTGCCTTTGAGGGCAATACAATGATTACAGCGATCATATGATTTTTCGACATTATTTTCATAGAAAATAATGTCGAAAATAATAGAAAGTTACTGGGAGTCAGATCTGGAAAATATGGGGGATGCGAAAATAATTCAAAGCCCAATTCATGCAATTTTGCGGTCGTTTTCATTAATTTGTGACACAGTACTTTGTCTTGATGAAACAGTACTTCCTTTTTCTTCAAATGGGGTCATTTTTTCAGGATTTCGTCCTTCAAATGCTCCAATAACGCTATGTAATAGCCGCTGTTGAAGATTTTTACCTTTTTAAGATAGTCGATGAATATTATACCATGCGCATCTCAAAATGCTGATACCATATTCTTGCCAGCCAACTATTGCGACTTTGTACGCTATGGAGTCGGTTCACCACGTGCAGTCCACTCAGATGACGATTGTTTTGATTTTGGTATGGAATGTTGAAGTCATGTTTCATCAATTGTCACATATCGACGCATAAATTCAAGATTTTTATGGTGGACAAGCTCCAAACATTGCTTAGAAACCTCAATTCGTTGTTGTTTTTGGTCGATTGTAAGCTCGCGTGGCACCCACTTTGAACAGAGCTTTCGCAAACCCAAATATTCATACATGGTATGTCTAACACGTTTTTTTGATATCTTTAGAGCCTCAGCTTTCTCATCAACTTCACTTTGAGGTCTTAAAAATTATTATGTGGACTTTTTTTACGTTTTCGTCGATTTCTGGTGCAAAGTCCGAATATTGTTTACTTAGTCACGCCTTGGCTTGGCTTGCATTGCAGAATTTCGTCGTGTTCGTCAACGATGAACTTCTTGAAGGCTACCAAAATAGGGTGTGATTACACACATTTTGACTCAGAGAGGACGTGTGTTTGGTACAAGAAAATGCTTAAAACTTCAACTTGGGAACTACAAAATCCGTATACAGCATTGTTACAGGCATATATTTATATTAACCGAAAACTAAGCAGCAATTCACTATTTGTTTATTTCCATAGTAACCGCTTTTCCATAGGATCGAATGATATATACAACACTCTGTTTGCCAGAAGTATTCGACAAAGAAAACACAAAAGTAGGTATCATTCTTCACTGTAATAATCTGCGAACACACAGTACATTAAATAATTGATCATCAAAGGTAAAAACCTGTCAAAAATTATGTCTTGAAATGAGATGCCAACTTCACTTGACAGGTGACAGGTGAAAGTGCAACCTTCACATAGAATGAATCTGTCAAAAACACTTTTGGCACATCAGAACGAAATTACTGTCTCCCGACGCGAGTTTCGCTAACCAACCAACTCAGCATCATCTAATAAAACTGAATTGTACGGCTACCTCAATTCTTTTATATACATCGTTAAATGTTTTAACAAACAGCATGACGGTACAGCAATGGGCAACCAGTGATCTCCGATCATGGCTAATCGATACATGAGCAGATTTGAAACGGAAGTTATAAGAAAGGCCATAAGGGTTCAGAATTTGATTAATTTAGAGGAATATCAACACTTTCAGATATATTCCTGGTAGCTCTGACCATTGCCCACTGAAAAATGTTGGAACTAAATTTGCTTATCTTTAGGTGGCCAACATTGCTTGATAATATTTAAAAAATATGGTAACATTACAACACATATTATTTGTATACGGAATACACACAACAAAACGCTTTTTCATAACATTTCTCGAGAAAATTGTTAAGTATTCACATGAGGCAGTTTTTAAAGTATTTGTCATGAAAAATTGAACAAAAACGCTCATTTTTGAAAGTGCCCCAACACAATCCCCGTACTCTAAACCCTTACACTCTCGGTTGCAAAAAATATAGCATTCTATATATTAATTACTTTGAAATTGATGATTTTTTTATATTATGATTGTACCTACCGATACATCATTTTTCAATCAAATGAAAAATCACAATCTATACACAAAGTTAAACAAATTACTTCAATTGAATATATGTATTACCCACCTTTTTGGATTTCCATATTTATGTGAAAAAAATCTGGGAAACTTCCAAAAGGAAGAAGAGATTATGAATTCTCAACAACATATAGATCAAGCATGAACGTTTCTCTCAGATACAAACTGCAGGTAAATGCCCTCTCGAAATAACTACTTTCATATGAACATTGAATTTTTGATTCAGTTTGTTCTTCAAACATTTGTTATCGAAACTAATCCCCCCCTCGAAAATATATTCCCTTTCAATTTGAATGTATTACTTACTTTCAGTCTTCTCATTGATACTTTCCAAAAACTTCTGACATTCTATAATTCCACTTGAACTATTTTTATTAGGCGAACTCAGAAGTTTTATTGAACACTCAAGATGATTTATTATTAATATGTGAAAGAAAATGAGCTATTTTTGTAATTCTCTTGTTAACATGGATATATTAGTAAATGCAGATTTTCTCTAAATCTCGCGTACCTACCAAATGTAGATGGTATATAATTTGCCTTTAATGAATACGATATAACGGTTAACATTTAGACATGACAATACACAACTGATTACTCACACACACCTGTACCAAGTGTACTGTCAGGTCAGATTTATAATAGTCCAGGACTATTAGTTGTTAGAGAGGAAAACACTAATAAAATCCTAACCATTAACATTTTTAGTGAACCTCTATTTTATTGAATCTCAAAATTTGATGAATATTTGTTCAAAACCTCGATGAAATCTTTCAATTATGAAATAATCTAGAAAAGTTTCCAATTTTTTCGTCAAAGTAACAGTCTTTTAGAAGTTAATTCACAATAATATAGCTACGTTGAATGGGTTGATGAATTTCTTATCACATAATTTTCAAGAAAAAAGTAATATTCTCCGCCAAACTTTATAAAAAGACTGACACAGAAATTTTCTAAGGTACGATAAAAAAAATAACTCGTCGAACTAACAGTCTCATACATACTCACGTCAACTGTAGATTGACAGGTTGATATAAATTGGAAATAGAATATTGCCTATGATTTTCTTCAACCAATTCACAGTCTTTTACCACCTGCTCCAGAGAAACATTTTCTCCGAATCCCATCATGGGTTATGAAGACAAGGATTGATGCAAAAAGCTTTGATTCAACTTTTCCCCAATTTGCAACTACTTTCATAGTCAATCTTCCTTTGAAATAGAGAATTGAAGAGGACAGTCACATTGAGATGCTCTGTTATTTTCGAGAAATACACCCATTGGGATACCAGGATCATGAGTAGTGGCAAAGATCTGATTTTTGACAACATAATTTTTTATAATCCTGCACTTTCTTGTAATCAGAGGGAATTTCAAAAAATATTCGTATAATACTTTGGGCGTTTATAAATTATAAATAGCATATAAATGTTAAAATGGTTTCATACATGGACATCAACAGGAGTGTTTCAGATCTAATGTATGAAAGGAGAGGGCTTTTTTGCATAGAATTTTATAATGAATAAAGGATAAACTAGTTTATTTGATATTATTATTGGTTGTTTCAGAGATATTGAAAACATATTTTTGCAAGTTTGACTTCAAATAGAAAGCAACCCATTTAATTTTGCTATGACAACCCCTAACTTTTTTATCATGACAAAATGAAAGTCTATAAAATAGTGAAAAACTCAGGAATGGCAGGAATTTCATCAGTAGGGAGGGTCTAATAGTCCCAGGCTATAATGGAGTCTAATTCAATCTCAATTTTATTTTACAAGTTAGGTGTATTGTTAGAGTTATCATTGCTTTTGACACTATTACTTTTTATTGTTATAGGCTCTTTCTTTAACAACCATTTCAGATATTTCTTTCCTACATTTACGGACAATAGAAGTTCAAACCACTATGAATAAACTTTATTATTGAAAAGTTTGTACATTCCGAGTCGTATGTGATGTATCAGGTGGATTTATTTGGACAACAAAAATAAATGAAAATGAGTCAATATGAAGAGGTATATTTTTAGGAGAGATTGATTTTTGATATTGATATTGTGAAAATGAAAATATCGTATCAATTTTTTATCAGCAACAAGTTTATTTTAGGTTTTCATTTCAACCCTCCTCGTTCCCAGATGATTGACATTACTGATCGCGTTGAGTATCACAGATTCGTCCTAAAATAGGGTATTGTGTAAAACTTGTTTTTTACTACAGCGTCTCAAGTACAGTGTTTGACAACATCTGTTTTTCCCGATGTATGACAATGTTTCTATCTTGTTTCGTATCAAGTTCATACCTCTCCTCTCAAAATTCCTCCTTTAACTTCATCAAAAGAACGCTGAATCTTAGAATTCATCTGCAATTTATTGAAATAAATATTATACCTTCTGATAACTAATTCAAAATCTATGGAAAAATAACTAGAAATCAAAAAACATATTACAAGTACTCCAAAATAACTCAAAAAATGTATAAAAATTACTGCTGCAACTCACTAGAGTCAGAATATATTTGAAGTTGGGAAGTCATATGGAATCCTAGGTCAATACCAATGAAATATCCAAGAACTAAGATAGCCCGAATCTGTGAGACGGCGTAAGTAGTGGAAGGTTGACAGGATTTTCTCTAATAATTAGAATGGAAGAATAACTTTTTGAAAAGAAAACCGCTACTTTTCTGTTTGAATTCCTGAATTTTGACCTGTTACAATAACAACTGAATATACGTAACAACAATCAAAGACTGTTTTCTTCATCTCTATAACAAATTGTTTCATCAGATACATGGAAATGGTGTAAGGAAAAAATAAATAAGAAATTTAGCCAGTGTAACAATAGTCATGATCAAAGAGAGATTTTTTAAACAGTATTCAAAAATGAAAATGACGCAAATGTTTGGCAATGGATTTATTGTGGTTTATTGTATAACAACCTGGAGCAGCACATAGCAGCACATAACAGGGTTTGTAAACACACTTAGAAGAAGCATGTGGTTCGAAAAAACGTTTATACAGGACATTGTTTATACTATGTAGTTATTATATAAATGAATAAAACGTTTTTTGTGAAAAAAAATCTAAAATTCAACAAAAAAAATAAATCGTTTTAACGGTTACGTTCAAGTGATACATGAATTTAAACAATTGTTCATAATTTTTGTTTGTCGCTGCGGTCGGACAGAATATTGTTGTACTATCACTAGACAAACATGTTACCAGATCTGAAAATTCTGATTCTGCAAGAATCCGCTCGACGCCAGTGACGAGAAAAAAATATCAACTTTTGTTTTAATTCACGTAACATAATTATCAACAAACATTTTTATTCATGTTTCGCAGAAATTGTAGTAAACATTTTGACATCTAACAAAAATTCAAACAATGAATCTATATTATAACGGTTCACAACTTTTCATGACTGTTGAATAAAAATGTTTGTTCCTTACGTTGAACTGCATGTGTTTTGATCACATTTCGTCATGATAAATAGAGAATTGGCATTCCAATTCGCAATACTCCGAAACGATCAACTGAAGCCGTATGACAAGTGCCTAATAATCTATTTTTACTGTAAATGTTTTTCAGTGACGTGGTGTGCTGAAAAAACAAAAAAAATTGAGGTTCGATTACCTTCCATTAGTTTGTATATTTCGTAATATCTTTATTAGTATCAAATGACTAGGTAGTGACTTTAATTGGAGTAGGTAATATTCAAAATCAGACGACTTTACAACCTCCATCCAATAAGTTTACCAGCATTTTACATGGAGGGGACTATATGGCCTTGTTGTTACTAGGGAAAGTTAATTCGCGAAACGAATTCAAATTTGTAGAGTTATTGTGAGAACATCCAACATTTGTATTGGGAATGTTTTCGACTTTATCTCCTTTGTTTGGGAGAGTGAATGTACTATTAAATAAAACTAATACACTTCGTACCATTCAATAATCAGTTTAGGGAGTCTTGCAAGCCCATTTGTTCAATGGAATTGGTATCTTTCTACGCACAATGCATACAAGTTTCGGCAATCAAGTATAATATTATCAGTAGAACATATAGTTTCCACGAGAACGAAAAAGTTGAAAAAAACACTGTTTTGTGGATGATGATCTTACTTTGGAATATTTCACATTTCAATTTAATCTAAGTAGTATTCCTAGCTTTCCTACTCTGACGAAATGATTCATTCTGAGAGCTAGTAGTAAAGGTATTATGTATAAATGAAAATTGTGATTAAATAACAGGATTTTGATTTTTTTGAATGGACAATGTTCCTTTTATCTCGAGTCAGAAAATCCATATAGATTATATTGCTGTGTTTTATGAATACTGTATTTGATTATAAAAACTCGGATACTAGGATATGTCAAACAAATGAAATGATAAGTAACACCGAACCTAACTGGATAGTATATTTTTTTCATAGATGAAACAGCCGAACAGTGTGCCTATGTAGCACAAAAACATATTTTAATAAATTTTATCTTTTCAGATTCAAAAAATTACAAGATGGAACAAACAAAACAGACAATTTTTCTCACAACTGTGAAACAATTCTGATCAAATTCGTACATTTTAATGCCAAAAGATAACGACGCAACGTTGAACCCACACTGTGATATTTTGAATTATTTTTGGGAGGTTAGAATATTTTGAGAAAGAAAAAAGATTTTATTATATAAAGATTTTTATTATACGTCATTCAATGAGTACCTAGTTGTGGACGAGAAGATACAGGTGACTTTTCTATCGTCCAAGTCTTCAAAATTATTTTATATGAGCACAAAACTTCAAAGATTTCAATTGCTCGAAAAATTTAAATTTTACATTTAGCCAGTACATTGCATTACTTTGTCATGATGGTCAGTCAATCATATAACTTGCATCAATAATTTTATGCATCATCTTGGAGAAGTTTGAAATCTTCTCTGATCTTCGAAAACACGAACTATGATTCTTGGACGCATGCGCTGTAAGACCTATATAGGTAGTGAAGACTGTTATATAAAATTAGTTCAACTGAAACGTCCTATTTTCAACCAAAAAACTGTCATAGTAACAATAGATAAACCTTAATTAGGATATGGTGTCAATAATTTCTGTATACAATCCTAAATTTTCAATTAATCTAACAGATGGAATAGAGGTGTTGATTATGTAAATTGTAAATGAATACGTTGCAGTTTCTAATATATGCATAGCATTGAAGTAGGAAACCTTATCCATTCTTCAGTATATTTGGAGTTTGTCGGAAAAAATTGTAAACCACAGTCTAGAAAAATATTATTCAGTAATCAAATAATGGAAATTCGAAAATATAGGTTTATCTATGTGTATCAGTTAATAGTTGAGACGGTGAATGGACATATGCATCTTTCATCGAATTGCCCACTGACTTACTCTTTCCTTTATTCAAAAAATCCGAATCCATCTCAGTAAGAAGCGGTCTTGTTCGCATGTGTTGCTGAATGACATGCGATGCATTTGTGATATGTCCTTTGTTTCTGTTCCTCGCGCACTCGCCACAGTTTATCACAATCACAATGAGGAAAATACAAACACAAGAGTTGATCTTCATCATCCCCATTCTGGGGAACATCGCGGCGGATCGCTGATAAGGCGGTCACAAGAAGGTCACATCGTGCGCGGTCCGAACACCAGCGCATCATCCAACCAACTAACGGCCGCCTCAGCCATGGTTCTGCAAAACAAATCCAACCTTAGTTCTTGCTTACCTGGTACAGGTGAGAAATAGTATTTACTTCAGTTGTATGGAGCGGCAATCGGATCGAGGTGAGAGAATGTTAGCGAGGAAGAAACTCAGGTTTGTTAGAGTGTAGGTGAAAGTACGAACTCATTTCTCAAGAAAAAGTAGTATGAAAGTGTCTTTTTTAATTCATATTACATGAGATGAAACATATCACTAAACTTTGTTCAGTAGGAATTTGAGATAAACGTATTGTTTTATCAGATACATAAAAGTGATTATGTCTATGACTAATTTACTAATATAATTTCAAATTGTTTTTATCAATGCACTTGACGAATGAAAAAAATTTAGTTACGTAGTTAGTGAGTTTGGCGAGTGTGACAGAACTCGAAGATTTACTGACTCATTAGATTCCTACAGTATATATTTTTAATCCGCATTTACTTCGCGGTCGTAAATACCTCATTGCCGTTTTCTTAAGTCAAATTCATTGTGAAGGTAGCCTACTACATAGACACACTCAACGTGCTTGTTTAAATTACTTGGCAAAAGTTTTGCCACATAAATAATTTCTATCAGAACAATAGCACTTACAAATAATATAAACATCCTAACGCTATAGGATGTACAATATTTTTCGTTAGTCCATGTTTAGCTAACACAAACAAACTGGATGATTCTCCCACTCGAGAGCATGCCCCGTATAATTGTTGTCCGTGTGAAAAAACATAGTGTGCTCAAATCCAATTCACAAACGGACATTATTTAACTTCGGGACTTATTAATAATAATATTAATATATTCATACCTCTGAACTTGTATTTTAAAATGCTGGCGTCGACGTTTTTTGTTAATTTCTTAATGACTTATCGCGAGCCGTTGCACAGCTGTTGTAGGCTCAAATTAAAAAGCGATCCAACCTTCAGTTGTAAATTATGCGGTGGCATATCTGGCACATCCAAATGAGTTCAAAAACTCTGTTGGATAATTCATAGCTTCGGTGGCATTGCAATCTGTATCCACGCTTGATAGACAATGCTAGTGGCCAAAAACTATGTAGGGAGTGAGAAAATACTTATTGGGTGAAAGAGACAGAAGACCAGCTTCGTTGTCATCCCTACTCTGTGCTGTTTACTGATTGAGAAGTGACACCGGTAGATGCTTGACGAGAATAACTGATCAGGGTTGAAAATGAATGAATTAATAAAATGGCTATCAAACAATAGGAGTAGGCAAATTGAGGCCCCGGCGTCCAGTCACATCAAATTCTTGAAAATGGCTTCAAAATCGGAGCCATTTTCAATACACAATTTGACTAGTAGAAAAGCAAACCGACTGACATCAATGACAGTGGCAACTTAGCTTGAATTAGAGAATTCGCCAATGCAGCGACTTCAGTTATATCACTAGAAAAGTCATGACAATTTAAATATATGATAGAGAAAATAAGTTTTGTCTCTAACGTATATTTACTATGAGTCTCCATGAAATGAGTAGGTTATCAATCGAACAAGTAACGGCAATTTCATCTGTGGAAAAGATCAAAGTTTCAAAGTTATTAATGCTACTTACTTAACGTTTCGGAGCTCAAAGTCTGTTTCCGTTTTCAAAACTGGAAATATCTTACGATTCTTGCAGTATTTTTTTAGGTTCGATTTACTTCCAAAACGTTCTAGATAGATGTCTTTTGATATAATTTAGTTTTTCAGATTGTGGGAGGTAAAAAACCATAAAAGGTAGGTAAAACTAATGTTTTCAATAAATGTTGATATTTTTTGAATTTTCCACAATTATATTTTGAAATTTCTTGATGTGTTTCATAAAATTTACTGCTATTTTATACCGAAATAATCAAAGAACTAATTTAACAATATCCAAGTCGTGTAAGTGATCACAATTACGGAGAAAAAAACTACTAATGATGCCATGTTGAGAAAAATGTCTAAACACAAATACTTTTTTCAATGATACATCATCAGAAATTTTTCATAAATTCTATCATGAAATTATTGCAAATTATTCTCCTACTAGTTACACTAGGATCAATAAAAGATTACAGGATTACTTACTAGAAAATGTGAAATGCATGTAGTTTATCATTTGCGAAACTTTAAACTTCAAATCGTAGAAACTTTGCAATGGAAAAAATTAACATTTCAAACGATAGTAAAATGTATCAATTATTATCTAAATCTCTAAAGAAACTGAAGACGTCTATATAAGTGATCTACCTCTCTTCGATATTACCAATTGGGAGCTGTTATCCACACCTCTCTAAGATCAACCACATACGTTAACTGTTTTGATATATCACCAGGTTGGCGTTTCTCTATCCATTATTATTGATAACAAAAAAATTAAAGGGATAAAAAGATTATTATTAATTTAATATCTTTTACATTTTGAGAATTCAGTTAATATAAATTCAACATTATAATTAATCGCAAATAGAGGTTGCATTTGTTAACGTTTTTTACATAAGTTATAAATATCAGAATTTCTGTTAGGCCGTTAGTGATTCTGTACCTATCTCTGTTATGCAATAATATATTTTTCAATAAGTTGACGAAATGTAAAAAAATTACTTGATGAATCAACACTAATACTATTAGTTCGTATTTATGTAGATATGAATTACTATCGATGATTTTCTGATGATGCCAACTTGGTTGCAGAAACTCGCGTTTGGAATGTGCTTTTAAATTATATATGAAGATATATTTAGATATACAATACACCATCAAACCAAAGTATGATAAGTACCTAATTTTATTGTTTAGACATGAGATTTTACCTACTTGTTTTTTTAATACATATACTATTGAAATACCATCTATTATTTCAAGCATCCAAATCATGTGGATAATTTAGAAGTTAGAACCTTAACTATTACCTTTAAACCATAATGAAGCTTTAGTTATAGATACATCAATTAGCTTTTTTTTAAATTACCCGATTTGGAATCTTTCATGGCACTCAAATATAAACACACTTAAAATTTTCATTTCACTTCATAGATCTAAATAATTCAAAAAATTATATTAACGTTCATAATTTACGTAATTATTTTATGAAAAACCTTATCAACAGTCATTCATTTTGAAAGATCGAACATTTTATTTAGAATTTTTCTAGTATTTTGAAATGTCATTATTTATATATCGAATATCTTCATATATCTTATGACCAAAGCCTATGGCTCTGTGATTTATATTTCAACCATTGATAATAATATTTAATAATGATAATAATATTTAATTAAATACCTTAATTTTTACAATATGTCAAAAAGGCCAAGTTCAACAATTGTCCAATTGTCAGGAAGTCTGACAATCATTGTTCTTCCACGTCACCTTGAAAAAATTGTTCAAATCTTTATTTTTACTATACTTATACATCAATCTATAAGAGATTGAGAAGATAGTTTTTGAATTAAGTTTTGATTTTTTTACAGGTAATGATTTGAATTTAGGGGGTACAGCATTATAGAGATCACAGATCTGAAAGATAATGAGCACTTAAATAATTCGGTATGAAATGGAGGGGATGATAAAGTAACCTTAAATCTAACATTGACATTATGTACGTCCGCCAGAAAAGTTATTTTATTAAACATTTAGAGATTTAATAGAATGATTCTACGATAGAAGCAGAAGCTATGATGTAATCTAATTTTTTTCATATTCAGCAAATTGACATTTTTCAATTTATGAGAAATAGGTTTACACCGTTTGATTTCTCATATGATCCTCATGCAAGAATTTTGATTTTTTTATCGACTCACTGCATTTCACAATTTTTCTATAAAAAATGTCAACGTAAATTTTTTTAACCAAATCCCTTACTTTGAAAATTACACGCAGCGCCGTTACGTCTATGTATATACCCAAAGCAAGATTTCAATATAAAAATGTATATATTATCTGATATTATCAATATTTCAAAATGACTCATAACTCACCATTACCTAAAAAATATTGACACATTAAAAAATGCTCAGATTAATAAATAAATAGGGCATAGATATACATGAAAATAAAAAGCAAATAAGTAATCAAATATAGATTCAAAGATCCTCATGAAAGTAAAAAGAATTTTAAAATATGTCAAATTTATCATTTATTTGGCATCCGACAACTTCAGTTCGAAGATAAACTGTTATCACACAAAGAAAAGATATTCATCCGATGCAAGCATACCTTTATGGGCGTCTACACCTCTCATAGATCTAGAAAATGAGTTGAACAGCTTTACTGAAATAGTGAACTTGAATAATCGAAGGAATAAAGCACGAGAGACGTGTTAAACAAGGACGAACACTGGGTACATAATAAACATCTTGAGGAGACTTTAACGATAGTAAAGGCACATAACCCAAACCGATACAGACTGTTGAACAGAAATGAAAAGAACAGATTATTCAAGTTCTTAGGAAGTCAAAATTTATTATATAAGGATCAAATGGTTGGAACAACTGGTCTGATTATGGATATTCAAACCTAGTTAGATGTAAAATGGAAACATGGTGTATACTTCTTTGCAATTGAAGGAAATCATCCGACTGAGGCCTTTCTTCTGAAAGACTTTCGTTATGCTAACCTAACCTAACCCAATCATTTGAATAAAATATATTCAGGAACGTCTCAAGTATCTTTCATATTTATATAAGGTATTCCCCAAGGATTCATTCCAAAACTCGATACTAGTTTTGGTTTTTAATATAATTATAATTATATAACGATATAGATTATATGTAATATAATTAAATAAATTAATAATATAAGTTTTATAATATAAATATATTAATTTAATTATGATATAATAAACAATAATTGTCCGTGATCTAAAATAAGAGTTTAAATCTGACTTTGTGCCGATTTATCATATGGTTATCATTAACATGATCCATGCATATTATTGATAACATGTTTATATTTATGGGAAAGAAAGTTTTTGGCTTTCTACTACTCCATCTTGATACAAAAAAGAAGGATGAGGGAATCTTTCAAAGAAAGAAAGGAAATAAATCTATATATGGATGTGTAGATCATACAAAGAAGTAACTTTCAGACACAAACTGATAGAAAGTGCTCCTGAAACAGCTACTTCCATATAAACATTGAATTACAC
>WOGN01000058.1:11291-35593 GCA_015342105.1 Leptinotarsa texana | reverse complement strand
GCGAGACGCGGACAGTTCGCTGCAAAACAAGCGGGCGCGTGTGGTAGATCGCTTAGGTTTGCCCTCTTTAATTATTTTACACGCACAGCGTTTGAACACATCGCCATCGCGTCCGCCACCGCGTTCGCGGCCGCTCCGGTTTGCGCGAGCCTTTATTCAAATAGCTGAGAGAAAATGATCGAGACAAAATGTCGTAAATGTAAACAACGCTGAGACAAGTCTCGACTAGTTTCTGATAGATCTCGCAGGAATTGGCCGGCTGTCTACTTTTTAGCAGTCTCTCGGGATACTTTTGTGCTGTTTTTTCGTTGTTGAAATAGTGTTTACAAATAAGTAAAAAGTCCGATAATAAAAAAGAATGGACATGTGCAGAAGTGACCGATTTAATTGCTTGCTATGAACAACATCCTTGTTTGTGGAATGTACTTTCCAATAAATATGAAAATATAATAATAAAATCCGATGCCTTTGAATAATTAGGTGAAAAATTCGGGACCGGTGTGGAAGAAATTACTAGGAAAATCCATAACCTCCGGAACCAATTTAATATGCAATTAAAGAAAATTAATTCTAAAAAATCAGGACAAGGAAGTGATGACAATTATGAAACAAAATGGCGTTATTTCAAAAATGTATTGTTTATAAAAACTAGTTTACAGACAAGACAAACAACTGGAAATATGGTAAGTACATATGTTATTTTTTGCAAATATGTAGTACTCTGGTCTACTTACATGTTTTTCTTCTCGGTCTGGTGAATTAAAATAGTCTCTAAACTCATCTCGAATTTCCTTCGCAGGATTACAGTTAATATTAGATCCCTGTTGGGGAAGGGGTAGCAAATTATTATCTGGAAGTCGCTCAATTCTCTAACTACCGAGTACAATTTCACCATTACCATCTTCTCTGTCAAATACATTATCCGTTGCATAAAATTTTCTTGAAGATTATTTTGTCATCAAAAAAGTATATAACGTACATACAGCTAATGTTACAGAATCCGTTCATTCGGGCTCAAGAAGGATAGGCTTTCGTAAAACACGGAAAACGCTTGAGACTATGCTGAAAACATTTTCCACCATTCGGCGTGCCCTCGAAAGCCTATAATTATAAATTTTTGCGGAGCCTGGTATATTTGTTGTCTATAAGGTTTCATGATATATTCTTGAAGTGGAAAAGCGTCATCTGCGACGTTTATGTGGGGTACTGCTAGTCGTCGTCTAGGCAATGGCTTCTTTGATAGATTTAAACCACTTCGCTGTATTATACCAGGCATAGCACTAGCGGCAAAAACGCCCCCAAAGGAAATACGTCCATTGCATCCAGTATCGACAATAAAAAATTTGTAATGGGCGTCTACCAATGCCAAAAGTACCACGATGTGAAACCTATTGTAATTAAAAAAATTACTGCCTGGATTTGGAGCCGATTGTATGGTGACGTGTTTACCATCTAATGCACCTCTACAGTGTGAAAAATTACACTTGTTTTCAAAATCATAACTTATCTTCAACCATTCTTCATTTGTTGTTGGCATCAGTAATATAAAGTAGAATAGCATTGAAAGACAATTCTTTTTTTAGGGTTAATTCAATTATTATAATGCAAACTTCATTTTTATTTTTAGGAACATTGTGATGAAGGGAAAAAAGCTCTCTCAGCATCTTTGGAGAATATAAATGAAGAAAGCACATCTGACTCCATCCAAGAAAAAACCCAAGAAACCAGTGAGCGGGTGAAAAACAAAGCGAAGATAATGAACGATAAGGAGAAATTACTTGCGAAAGCACGAAGCGCACTTTCAAAGATGAGTATGATACCTCCGGTTCGTTTATTGCTGGTTAACTTAGGGCATTGCGTCACGATTTTTCGAAAAAGAAATTAGAGAGAGGGGTTCAGAAACTCGCTTTGGAAATTGCAGAAGGGGATGAAGAAATGAGTTCCTTGGTACAATTTTCAAATACCCCATCGACTTCAACTACATCAGCTTCTGACTACAATTTTCCATCCAATTCAAGTCAGAGCTCTGTGTATACTTTGCCAAATGAGTATACTGATCTCTAGTTTATTACATCAATAATAATTGATTCTAGTAAGCAATTAATGTAGAGTCCATTTAGTTTAATAAAGGTTTAATAAATTTAAAATCACTTATCTTTAAATAATCCTTTAAGACAATGGCAGTGGCTTGACAAACTCCATAAACTATACCCCATATTGCAGACTTTGATATGCGAAATAGATAGGTCAAAATAATGTAGCTGTCACCTAAAATTTATTGTTTTTTTTACCTCTGCTATCACAGAAAAATAAAATTTCATTCCTGTGGCTAAATATCTTAAGGTGATAAGCACCTTTTCATTAACTGAAATTGCTTCTCTCATTTTGGTGTAATTTTTTTGGATCAATGGCTCCACAAAATTTATTAAATTATCGATATCTGTTGACGACATTCTCGCGAAATTTTGTAATTGTATTGGATCTTCAACTTTTAGCTCATTAATTAACTAAGTGTAAGCCCTTGCAGTACTTCTTGTCAATAACCAGTTCTTTTTTCTTTTTTTATCGTCCAATAATAAAATTATCATTGCAGCAGCCTAACGTTCACTACAAGCCATATTTCAACTGAAACTTGACGTTAGACGGATAGAAAAAGTGTCGAGAGATCTTAATTCTCTATGTTTCTAAACAGAACAGCATTTTATATCAGAATTTCTTCTCAACTAGAGGTATCAGGTATTTCATTGCGTGACACTTATGTCGTAGTAAAAACTTGCAAGAAAATTTATTTCTCGATACCTGAGATATCTATAATGATATAAATCTCTAATATAAACGTACCTTCAGAATGGGATTCCATATTCAATTGAGATTCACAGTTTGTAAAATGGGGCCAATAGAAACAGCTTTGGACTTTTCAGACTATATAGCTGAGTTAGTATTCACTATATCTGAAAGGAAAAAATTGGAAAATGTGTGTCATTGCTGATTTGAGAGAAGGCCTTAGAACGCAATGTCAAAAAATGTCACAGTTTTTTTCAAAAATTTAAAATGTTGCGATTTCCTATTTATCCTCCAAGAGGGGCGAAATGAAACGACCCTTGTTTTATAGTGGGTTCCTTTGTTGTATCTTCCTGGTGGTTTAGAAACCTGTTTAAATGCCGTGTTTCCCCAATAGTTGTCCATTTTGTCTGTGACTCTACTGATATATGGTAGATGGGCGCGTGCAACCATTTGATTCTTCTTCCCGTTTTGAACTGTATGACTCTTCAGTTACATGGGTTTGTTGATCTCGGTACACTATATCCATCCAATCTCAAGATCTCTTGAAGGAGTCCCAGTTCTTCCTCTAGATGCTCTGGTTCACATATTCCTCGAGCCCGTTTCGTAAAAGTGAAGATAATGCCTCTCTTCTGACTAGAATGGTGGTTCGTAAGTGCTTACAGGTAACTATCTGCGTGGGTTTTCGGTACACTTTATGGGTTAGTCTAGCACCACATCGTTTGTTCATTACATCTAAGAATGCTAATCCTGTGCAGTCTCCATGGTGAACTTAATGCTTGGGTGTTGAGCGTTCAAGTGATTCAGAGCGTCTTTTCCACGTTTCCAGATGACGAAGGTGTCATCTACGTAACAAAGTCACAAAGTCGGTTGCAATTCAAATGTGTCGATTGCTTTCTTTTCAAAACGTTCCATGGAGTAGTGCGCTCTTACTGGGCTAAGAGGACTTTCCATCGCCACATCATCTAGTTGCTCATAGAAGTTTTCTCTCCATTGAAAGTAACTCCCCGTGATACATGCTCTCAGAGAGTCTTCCAGTGGAACATTGGTAAACAAGGAGGCAACATCGAAGCTGACCAAGATATCCGTTGACTCCAGCATTAAGTCGCTGATTTCACCAACGAAGTCTGTCGAATCCTCGACGTAGGAGTTTGTCTTTCCTTCGTGGGGCTGAAGGAGCGTGGCTGGAAATGGTAGGTCGGTTAGCTTGGGACACTGACTGTTGGTCTCAGTAACATGTTAGTTTTGTGTACTTTAGGAAAACTGTAGCGCCTGGGTGGAAAACATAGCCTGGGTGGAAGGATAGCATGACAGTAGGTAGAAAGCAGTAATTAATGTTACTCACAAATTACTCGATCCAGATACAGGTATTAGCATTCTTAACTAGCTGACACAGCATAAATACGTGTTATGAAACCGTAATTTTCATTCATCGTATAATAATCCACGGCCTTCGAACCCGAAAATAATGACACTATTGTCAAGTAGTATCAGTTGAAATATACTCAGCATCCCTGTGAATGGGATGCTGAGTGGGATCTCTCCATTATTATTTTATCAAAAATGCCGTAGGTCGAGAATTCTTGACGAAATATTTTACATGAGTAAGAGGTCCAAGCGATTACGCCAGAGATATTCTATGCATCTTGGTTATGGAAAATGACAGATTGAATCAAGGATTCAGTGGTCCCAACTCGATATTCAGGTGATAGCGACTTTTCAGAGTTCAAGTTTAATTGGTGAGACGAAATCTATTTCAGCTGAAACTTGAAATATGCTTGTTTTACCAATAATTTTGAAAAATGAGATATTGCTCATAAATATCATTCTTTCCAAAAATTGAAAGAAATAATAAATATTTTACATAAGAAGTTTCAACATATGTCAGTAGAACAAACTTGAATAATATCCACGAATAACTCACCGCTGATCCTTCTGCAAGGGATCCCTGTTGAAGAGTTCTGTAGTCAATTTTTCTCAACCCTTCGAGTATCTTACTTGTATTAGATGAGTCCACGTTGAATAATTTTGCTACTTGATGAGCTGTTCTATTGGCTTCTCTGTGTAATGCCCAAAGACATAGAGAAGATCCGCTTTCTAAAATGGCCCTTTGGTATGTTCCTGTAAAATAGTATCAAAATTCGTTCGTGACACAAACGTGTGGTAGCATTAGAAGTGAGTGTGGTGATAACAGTTCTCTCTACGATGACGCCATTTAGAGGCGTCCCAATAGAAAACAGGTTTTTCACCCTTCACAATTATTGAAAGTCACATTTACATGAGGTGCAACTGATAAAAAACAAATAACTCTTACTCATTAATGAACCAGATACCTTGAACTACAAAATGATTCAATAGATTCAATAGATTCCTCAAGCACTCAAGGAAGCTATTGTATAGCGAAACACGTTTCGTGGTTTTTGTAAAATCCATTATAGTGAAAATCATACTATAAACTTTATTGATTTTTTTTGATACAGTTATGATTATTTTTTCATTATAACGATAAAATTTTCAATGTAATAATGAAAAATGTTAGTGATGATATTATGAGCTGTATATATACACACACCTTTTGCACAATTGGACTGTAGTTGGTAAGAGACGGAAGCTGAACCAGCGCTTTGACCAAAAATAGTTATTCTGTTAGGATCACCTCCAAAATGATTTATATTACGTTGTATCCATTTCAATGCCAGGCATTGATCTTTGAGAGCTAAATTTCCAGGAGCAATCGTATCAAGAGTACTGAAATATCCAAAAACTCCCAGCCGGTAATTGAAAGATACGTAAACCACATCTGCTTCAAGTAACCAATCTGGAGTATGCAGAGAATAAGAAGAGTTTCCAGTAACGAATGCTCCACCATAAATATATACCATCACTGCTTTTTTTTCGGTCAACTATAATATTGAAAATATATTTTTGATTTGATCTCCACAGTGTCAATATTTTTAATTTCTATAAATAGAACTTTCATGAATTTTTATTTCATGTGATATGGAAACCTGTGTGTACCATATAGATGTGATTATTCATCTATTTCAGCTTGATTATTATTTATTACGACTCGACCTAATGTTTTCGAAATAATCATCATTTATTGCTAAACAGGGTGGGCCTTCAAAACGTACCCCACGGTATACCTGCCAGAGTCAAGATTTTCTAGAGGAACAAAAAACCTCAATATGTTTGTGAAGAAAACGAATTTTTAACCAAAATTCATTGCAAAATTTGAATCTCTGTAAGTGGGGTTCCATCTCACAATTTTTAAAAATACAAGCATTACAGGGAAAAAACTCTGAGAAGAAATTACAATAGAATAAAAATCAAAAAAAAACATTGAAAATTGAATAATTGAAATAGAATAAAAATTTAAAATTAGGTGATTTCAAGCCAAGGTAATCCATAACATTTTGATTGTGGACACTAACAATCAAAACATCGTCTTCTGGTTATCACCAAAATTTATTGCAAAATTTGCAACCCTCTAAGTGGAAGTTCATCTCACAACTTTTCGAAACACAAGCACTATAGGTAAATCCTGGTGGATTTGGATTTGAATCGCTGGAGATTCAATCCATTTGGAATATCGTTCTCAGAAGGTTCATTCCACATAAACGAAGTTCTCCAAATGACAGTGTTCTTAAACAGTCAATTTCAAGGTGTAATGAGTTTAACCTCGAAAAGATAAGCAGCCGCAGTCCGTCGCGTATTTCGGATATGTATCTACCTACCGCTCTTGGTAAACCAAATATGCCAAGTCACTTCAGCACCTCCCGTGGAAGTATCTGTAGAAGAGAGACAAATCTCCAACCATTCATCGGTGTTCTGGGCTATCAAGATTGCACACAATCAGGCGATTGCTTCTTTACTGGATGGAATCGAGCAACTTTCGGGTATGTTTGTGGGCAGAGCTTCACACACGAGAACAATACCACAAAAACGAACTGATCTGAGCTTTATAAAGCATCAACAGTTGATGACGTGTGGAGAGTTTTCTGGTTCGGAACAGTGTTTCAAGCTTTTGAGAAGCAGCCTTTGCAATTCAAGCGACATGATTGTGCCAAGACATATTGGTGTCCCTTTCAATCCCCAACAAACTTATCGAAGCAAAACCATTACCTATTTGACAGCAGGTAGGTAATGGCTCATTCAAAAAAAGACGTGTGCTAAAGTAACTTCTGAAATCGAAAACAAAGAGGCGTAGACGTTTTCAATTGTCGTAGTTATGATAAACTTTTATAAGTGTCTAGGAATTAATGTGTAATGGAAGGATAATATCACCTTCAGATCTGTTTGATAGGTCTCACTCTTGTTCACGAAAAAAAAAATTGTCTATAATGTCTATAGTTATGTTTCTTTCGATTACTCTCATATATAAATTGATGGATGTAGCCGTTACTACGTGGTAGGAGATCATAATGAAAAGAGAAATGAAAATTTCTATGTTTTTTACCACTTTTATTATATAATAATATATTTATTATATAAAAGTGGTGAAAAACATAGAAATTTTCATTACTCTCATAAATGAAAATATAGCAAGGGTATGGATATTTTCTACTTTCTAAATAGATGAAAAGTTTATCAATATCGCTGTTATTGTTAACAAAACATCATTTTTGAAAGAGTTGGGGCAACCATGAAGATAATATGATGGAAACTGAAAAGTGTATCTGTAAAATGCAAGGATAATGATGGAGTCAACTGCTCAAAACACTGGAAACTGGTCATAAACATGTATTTGATGTTTCTAAAAGTCTAAAGACTACAAAATGTAGCACAAAAATAAATAACATCGATCTCTTCAGTTAGTACTTGCGAATTAACTGCTATGTGAAGAGCATGGATATGAAACCGAAATAGAAAGTTAGGCTACACTTTGTCAGATATAAAATAAGCGAAATTGAAGTAAAAGTAGATTCAGTTTAGTCCATCTGCAATTCACATCTACTTGGTTGATGAAATGCGTTTTGAGAAAAGTGTTTTAGTTTCAGTATGTGGGAAAAGTCATTAGTTCATACTTTGATTCGAAATCTCTAAAATAACAAATGAAAATGAAAATCAAAAAGAAAAACTGAAAGTAACAATTATACTTAGCAAAAAATCTGGAAGGAAATCACATTACAATAAATTCAAAATTAGGAGATTTCAAGCCGAGTTACTCCACAACATTTTGATTGTGGATACTAACAATCAGAACATTGTCTTCTGGTTATCACCTGAAGACAATTTTGGGTACTAACAATCGAAATGTCATCTTGGGTCATCACCCGAAGAAGATTGTGGATACTAACAATCGAAACGTGGTCAAGTAACTTGGCTTGAAATCTCCTAATTTTTAATTTTCATTTCATTGTAATTTGTTTGAAGGGGACTGACCAGGTTTCATGTTTGAATTGATGAAATTTATTTTAATTGTTTAGTTTTCAATTTTTTGCTTGCATTTGTTATTTCAGAGATTTCAAATCATTGTCAACCACATTCAAACAAGAAAGTTTACGTTATATTTATACCATAAAAGCGGTTTCAGATCTATCTTTTACTTTCAATTGTTGTTTTCTTTAGAATATGAACCTGATGGTACAAAATTTGATCTGAATAGAGGTTGTGTTATTTTGGCATTGAAGATAACAAGAGTTAATTTCATCACAAGACAATTTTCAACAAAAAGGTATTTCGATATATTTTTGTTTGAAGGTAGTTGACAATATTTCTTGATGCATTCAATTAGTTATGACTCTCGTTGTCTACTATGATATAAAATGATTTGAAATACCTGAAAGAATTTGTAAAAAATTAAAAAAGAGATTTACTTAAATGGAGAAGAAAGTCCACAAAGAATAGCCATTCTTAGACGTATTGGTAGAGAGGATCGACACAAAATGGGAAACATCTATTTACCGAAAACCCACTCACACAGACAGTATCTGAACCAGGAATCCAACCACCATCAATCGACTGAGAGAGGAATCATCAAGACTCTGCTAGACCTTGCTTTCGGGTTCCTGTAATACAAAAAAAGGTCTTGAAAAGGAACTAGACATCATCGAAAATGACCTTCAACGACCTTCAACCAAAGTGATGTTAGAACAGGCCTTAGCTAGAAGAGAGCAATAGCTCTACAAGGGAGAGAAGCCGCCACAACCAGTATTTATACTTTCCTACATCAGAGGATTCTCGGAAAGGAAAAGAAAGATTAGATCAAAGTACAACATCAGAACCTGCTTCAGATCCGGAAACACTATCCGTAGCAGCCTCACGAAAACCATGCCACCAAACGAGAACTGCGATTCTAAGAATTGCATTTACCGGATACCCTACTAGTGCAGAGAATCATACATCGGTGAAACTAAGAGGCGATTAAAAGTTTGCATTACCGACCACATTCCACACATACAGCGAATGGAAACCAGCAAATCAGAAATAGCAGAGCATGTTTGGACCCATCAACATAACATCAAGTGGGCTCAAACTGAAATCATCCACAAGGAGGGACACTGGTTTGGGAGAAAATTCAAAGAAGCCGCATAAATGTTGTCCAACAATGCATTTAGCCGAGCTAGTGTGCAGATACGCAACATATGGAAACTTCTAATGAAGCGGAATTCGACCAACTCCCGCCAAATGGTCAACTTCCGCTAAAACCAATGCAGCGTAGAGAGGAAAGAGGGGATTGGTGAAAGCACTCAAGAGACCTATAAATAGTCAGATCTCTGAGAAAAAAGGCCAGTCCGTTAGTCAGGGAAATATGGATTACACTGTAGACGACCCCTACCGATATAGAAGGCCACGACACTCTGTCGAATGAGGCCCCTATTTCCTCCATTGAAATATGAACAATTTTTTCATCCATTTCACTCCAGTCAGGGTGGGGGTACACCGTGAAGGGCGGCACTTATATCTGAGGACTTCATGCCGCCAACTTTTCAGGGATGAACCCATTTGTCTTTCTTCGACGAAAATCTTACTAAAGGGTAAGGGAGCTGTGCTCCAACCTGAACAAAATCAAGACGACGTGCAGGAATGAGTCCAGATATGATAGATATACAATTTGTTGGCAACAGTGGAATTGAGCTGACGTGTTGATGATCAGCAACTGCAGTTGTGGTGAGCAGGCTACATTTTCAGTGAGTACGTTTAAATATTTCATTTTCTAAGCATTCCTTTTGCTCAGAGGTTGTATCTGGTATTTCAAAGTTAGTTTTGAGTCACGACAGTGTGGAGGAACTGCTACTCAGCCTGGCTGGAAAGGAAAATGGCGAGATTGTTGGCTTTATAAGCCAATTAATATCCGCTCTGGGCCTCACTCAGTTGAACTTGCTTGGCAAAGCATTGCTAAGTCCTGGGAACAGTTGTCTCCCGCTAACAGCTCGTAATCAGAAAGTGGTTAATGCTCCGCCTGTCCGTGAAAGTGCTTCTGATCGCGATTTCAGCGATAGTGACAGTGTAGCTTCCTTCTCCTCTTCTGTTTCCAAGAAGAGGCATTTTAACGATGGATTCCATCCATTGCCCGACGTCTCCAGGCGTCAAATCGACGAGTGGATTCTCGACAAAAAAAATACAGTTAACAAAACCAAATCTATAAAGCTAAAGCTAAAGAAAAAGGTGGTTCTTGACAATGTCAAGGACGAGGCTTGGAATTATTATTCTAAGTCTGAGGCCTCTTCTCGTCCAGTGGCCCAAAATCAGGCCAACGAGATGGTCGCATCTAGCGGTAACACTAGCAACGATCAGAATGAAATGGAAATCGACCAAAGAGCAACTAATCACAGTAAGATCATTTCATGACGAGGAGCCCACCCCTCACGTCCATCAGAAGGACAAATGGGTGTCATTGATAAAATTGTCAGCTCGAGATAACATTAAGTTCTCAAAAGCCGCCAATTTGCACCGCTGAATAAAAGTTCAACCCGAGTCTTCTGACAACTATCGTCGACTGACAAGACTCTGGCGAAGGAAAAAATCCCTAACCATACATATTCTCTCCCTAAAGAGCAGCAAATTCGTACTGTCTTCAGGGGAGTGCCAGAGCATTTGGCAGTTGAGGATATTCGCGAGGAGCTCGAAGCCAGGGACTTCGACCTCACCAGCTTCATGCTCATGAAGCGTGCTGGCAAACCAATGCCTTTGATCCTTGTAATGTTAAACAAGGATCAAAAGCATATATTTGAGGCGAAAGACCTCTTGAGCGTAAAGATTCAGGTCGAACCCCAACACCCGAAAACTTCAGGACTAACCCCCCGTAAGGCAATAACTGCAATAACTGCACAGCCAATTATCGTGGCTGCTCTGCATACCCCAGAGTACAGCGTAAAGGGCAGTCGCCATTCAAAAAACCGGCCCCAACAGGGAGACCTGCGGGGTCTGGATGCATCCCGGAGGGGTCAACTTTGCCAGAGTTGCATCCAAGGGTGCCAGCAGTACAGCAAAGCTTACCTCTCCTCGACCTGAACCCTCATCTCAGACTCAGATATCTGTGCCGCACTGAAAAAGCTGCTCGTTAAATTCCCCGTGCTACAGAAAATGTTCAAGAATATCGACGTGATAACCGTCTAGACAATGTCTAGACAACCAACATTGCCTAGATCTCTGAAGATAGTAATTTGGAATGCTAATGGAATTCGTTCCAAAGACATGATTTTGAAAACTTCTTAATTGAATACAACATCGATGTGGCTCTCGTACAAGAGACACATCTGAGAAACGAATCCATTGACATTCCAAATTACAGATTCTACCACAGAGAACGTGTTGAACGTGCTGGAGGGGGAGTTGGCATCTTTGTCAAACGATCCCATCAGTGTGTTCAATACGGCATTGACAGTGCTCGATTACACGTAACTGAGGCCTTGGGGGTCGAAATTCAACTGGTGGGTTGTCACAGAAGAATCTCGATTTACAACCCTCCGACCAATCATTTGCTCCCAGAATCTTTAGATGAACTAATGATGGAAAGCAACGCTTCGACAATCGCTGCCGGCGACTTCAATGCCAAGCACAGACAATGGAGCAGAGCCACAAATTGAAACGGTCAAGCGCTCCATGCGCATGATGACAGGCGTGAATATCTGGTGCTGGGATCAGATGAGCCTACGTACTCTCGCGGGCAGACTAGGCCTGACGTACTAGACATCGCGCTTCCCAGAAACGTCTCTCTGATTAGCGAAATTTGCGTTCTGTAGGAACTGGACTCCTATCATAATCCAGTAATCCTGATATTGGGCGATGATCTTCCTTCTCCTGATTAACGCATGAGATCTAAGATGAATGGGGATATCTTGACAACCCATCTTGGAGAGATGCGCGCCCCTCCTGAGTCACTTCGCTTCCCCGACCAACTAGACGCGGCAGTTGAGCGTTTAGAGCATTTTGTGATTGATGCGTGTCAATCGGCCACGTCCAGGGAGGAGTGTCCGCTGAAGAGCATCAATGAGTTTCCCCCTCTTGTCAAAGCCTTGATACGAGAGAGAAATCACTTGAGAAGGTTCTATCAGCGAACCTTCTTCCCATAAAATTGCAGCAAGCAGGATGGTCAATCAAGTTAAGCAGGCCATTATTGGTCACCGAAACGAAAGGTGGGAGGAGCTCTTGGAATCCTTTGAACCTGGGGATAATGAGCTTTGGCGAGTCACTCGTGAGCTCAGGGGGAAGAAAGCTGCTCCCTTATCCATTCACGAAAAGTGCGGAGTGTGCTACTCCCCCGCCGACAAAGCGTTAGCCTTTGCCGACATGATGGAACGTCAGTTTCAACTTAACGTTGACGACGATGACGACATCGACCGCGATATATTGTAAGACTGGATTCACCGTATCCTCAGAGAAGATGACGATGATAACATCCGTCCAGCGTCTGTGAAAAATCTGAAGGATTACATCAGAGTCGCAAAGGCCAAGAAGGCTCCGGGGGTCGATTAAATAACCAACAATTTGTTGGAGAGGCTCCCGAGCAATTGCGTTGAGAACCTTCTGAATATTTCAAACAGCTCGTTAACCTTCAGACACTTCCCCAAAAGGTGGAAGCATGCGATCGTCATCATGATCCCAAAATAGGGTCAGAACCTGCTGTTCCCACAGAGCTATAGCCCGATCAGTCTTCTCTCATTGGCGGCTAAGCTGGCTGAAAGCGTCGTTCTCCAAAGGCTCAACGTAGAAGTTGAGGACCGAAATGTTCTGCCTGATGAAAAAACTGGGTTCAGGAGAGAACATTCCACTGAGTTACAGGCTCTAAAATACCATTCACGAACTGAATAACAACAAGAAAGTGCACATTTTTTCGAGATAACTCGATGTTCTTCGACCGTGTATGGTACGAAGGTCTTCTGCACAAATTAATCATGTTCGACCTGTCTCGGGACGTGATTCGGTGGATTGAGTCTTTCCTGGAAAGCAAAACATTTCAAGTTAGAGTAGAGAGCTCTCTGTCTGACAACAGAGATATCCTCGCCGGAGTGTCACAGGGGGCAGTGCTTTCTCCGACGCTTTACTCACTTTACCCAGGCCTGAGTATGTGAAGATATCCTAATACGCCGATGACACGGCTCTCCTCTCGACTTCCTTTCATGGGTCGAAAGCTCGGCGTCGTCTACATGCAACATGCATTGTACGACCTCGAGCGCTGGTACCTCGATTGGAAGATCCGAGTGACCCGGACAAGAGAGGCGATAACCATGGAAAGATTGCTATCTTCTCCGGCTAGAAGAGTGAGAATCTCTGGAAGAGAGATTGACTGGCAAGCGCGGGTAAAGTACCTCGGCCTTCTAATAGACCATATGCTCACTTGGAACCCGCACATCATGTGCGTCAAATCAAATATCGAGGGTCGAATAGCTAGTTTGAAGAACAAAATTATCATCTACAATACGATGTTCAGGTCTGTCATTATGTATGCTTCAGGCGTCTCGGGATAAGCAGCTACAAATAATATCTCCACCCTGGAGAGATTCAAAAACAAGTTGATGAGGACGATTGTGAATGCTCCTTGGTTCAGGCGAAATGAAGCCATCCGCAGAGATTTACAACTGCCTTCTATTCAGCAGTCCATTCAGTCAAGGAATCTGCGAGTTTTTGATGGTGCGGAAACTCACGAAAATTCGTTAGTTGGGGAACCTATAGATTATGCTGTAGACGACCCCTCCCGATATAGAAGGTCCCGACACTCTATTGAATGAGGCCCTCATGTCCCTCGTTAAAGCATGAACAGTTTTTTCATCCATCCCACCCCAGCCAGGTAGGGGTACTGATGTCTGAGGACTTCATGTTACCAACCCCTCAGTCATGAACCCATTTGTCCTTCTTCGACAAAAATCAGATGAAAGGGTAAGGGAGCTGGGCTCCAACCTGTTTGAATTGAAGACGCTGGGTCAGAATAAGTCCAAATCATTGCGTTGGCGACAGCGAAAGTGAGCTGACGTGTCTGAGCGTTTCGTTGACCATTGAGATTTCTGGTGAATGATCAGCTACTGGTGTGTTTCTAGCTTATCAATAGTGTATGCGTCTGTGTTGTGGTGAGCTACAACGTTTTCGATGAGTACGTTAAAATATTTCACTTTCTAAGCGTTCATCTTGCTCACACTTTTTTCTGATGTTCTACTTAGTTGATAAAGTCACGGCAGTATGGAGGAACTGCTATGCAGCATAGCTGGAAAGGAAAAGTGCAAGATTATTGGCTTTATAAGCCAATTAATCTCCGCTCTGGGCCTTACCCAGTCGGACTTGTTTGGCAAAGCATTGCCAATTTCTGAGGACAGCTGTTACTGGCGGACAGCTCGTAAACAGAAAGTGGCTAATGCTCTGCCTGCCCGTGAATGTGTCTTCGAACGCGATTTCAGCGACAGCGATAGCGTTTCCTCCTTCTCTTCTTTTGCTTTCAAGAAGAGACGATTCAACAACGGTTTTCCTCCACTGCCCGACGTCTCTAAATGTCGCATCAATGAGTGGATTTGAAAAGAACGGAAAAGAAAACCCAGCCTGAAAGATCAAGCCCAAAAAGCTTAAAAGAGGCAGTACTAGACAGTGTCAGAGACGAGGCTCGAAACTACTACTCTGAGTCGGAGATCTCCTCACATCCAGTGACCCAAAATCGGTTCGGCATGTCGGCTGCTCCCTGTGGACTGACTTGAATGTGCTTCTACTTCAGGAAGCACAGTCAAATCAGTCCACGGGGAGAAGCCTGTTACCCTCATCGTTCTAAAACAAAATTCGCATCCGATGGCCAAAAAACCGAAAATCCACCAATTGTTGTCCGCCAGAAGGAAAAATGGGTATTCCTGGTAAAGTTGACGGCCCAAGAGAATATCAAGTTTTCCAAAGCCGTCAACCTGCACGACGGCATAAAAGTCCAGCCTTAGACTTGTGACGATTATCGTCGGTTGTCCAGACTCCTGGTGAAGGAAAAAATTCCCCACCACATCTACTCGCTCAGGGGTATGTCAGAACATCTGGCGACCGATGATGTTCGTGAGGAGCTTGAATCCAGAAGCTTTGAGCTCGCATCAGTAACGCACATAAAGCGCTTCAACAAGCTCATCCCAATGGTTCCTATTCTGTTGAGCAGGGACCAAAATCATATTTCTGTTGTCAAAGACTTCCTGAGCATGAAGGTTCAGGTCGAGCTTCAGCATCCAAAAACTTCGGTGGGCCAGTGACACCAATGTCAACGTTTCGGCCACTGCCAACACAACTGCCTAGCAGTACACATCTGCGTAAAGTGCGCCGGCAGGTATCCGACCAGTGCCTGCAAAAAGGTTAGGACTTACCTGCAAAGGGGCCAACACCGCCAGGAAGCCAACTCCTTCAGGAATACCTATGGGGTATGGATAGGAAAAGATCAGCTTTACTGAGGTTGCTTCCAAGGGTGCTAACGGTACTGCAAAGCCCGCCCCTTCTTAACCTGAGCCCTCACCTCTGAGAGATTGCAAAACATGTTAGAAATAATGATTGTGAATGCTCGTTGGTTCATGCGAAATGAATCCATCCACAGAGGTTTGCAGCTACCTTCCATTCGGCAGTCGATTCAGTCGAGGAATCAGCGAGTTTTTGATTTCACAGAAACACATGAGAATCTATCAGTCAGGGAAGCTATGAATTATACTGTAGACGACCCCTCCCGATATAGAAGGTCCGATACTCTGTCGAATGAGGTCCCTATGTCCTTCGTTAGAAGATGAACAATGTTTGATCCATTTCACCCCAGCCAGGTAGGGGTACACCGTGAAGGACGGCACTGATGTCTGAGGATATTCATGTCGCCATCCCATCATCAGTCATGACCCATTTGTCTCTCTGACAAACATCACCCAAAGGGTAAGGGAGCCAGGCTCCAACCTGTCCGAAACCAAGATGGCTGTCGGTGAATAAGTTTAGTTATCATACGAAGACGATTGTGGATACTAACAATCGAAACGTCGTGAATTAACTTTGTTTGGAATATTTGATTTTAAATTTTCATTTCTTGTTAATGATTTTTTTAATTTTCATCTCGGGTTAACAGTTTAATTTCGATTTTGATTTTTTCTTATAGTTTATTTTAATGTAATGTCAGTTTTTTTTGCTTAATATTATAATTATTTTTCAGCTGATTTTTTAAAAAAAATTTTACAGATACTTTCAGGTGTTAGACAATGAAAGTCCGTACTAATGAAATACATCGATATATTTTGGTATCTTGTACCTACTCATAGTTATATATGTGATTTGAAATCCAATATTGTGATTAAAAAATAACATCCAACAGGATCAGAAAAAAAGAGTACTTACCGATGTAGTATACACATTCACATATAGACAGTCTTCTGAACCAGTAACATCAACTATTCCTTGTACACACTCTGCTTTATCCTTAGTGGCATTCAATATACCAGTCCATTTGGAATTTTTTTCTGGAGGCTGAAATGACATCTGATGAAGGAATATCGGTCTGAATAATTATTTGATTGAAAATTTGAAATTCTGCTCTAAAATAACACAGGACTCTAATCAAGTTCGCTGGCTGGCCATAGCTTCTCTATCACACAAGTAGCTGTCAGAATAGATCCACATTTCAGTAAAGCTAACTGTTATTTATTTTTTCATATAGAAGGAATATAAACGGGACCGACCAAAAATTAATTTAATTTGGAATCTTTTAATTTGTAATTTTCATTTCTTGTTAATATATTTTTTAATTTTCATTTCGTGTTAATATTTCATATTTATTTTTTTTGGTTTAATTTTTTTACAGATTCTTTCAGGGATTTGAAATTAAAAGTCCAAACTAATGAAATGTTACTAAGGTATCAGGCAAATCAACTAAATTATTTAAAAAGGAACTTCACATCTGAAATTCCTCTTCTATTCGCTAGTGTTGATATATTCAGTTCATTCCGAACATAGTTACGGTTATTGGGGTGAAGTAAATTTCGAAAGGATTTTTCTTCCGTGTAATTCAATGTTTATATGAAAGTGGCTGTTTCAGGAGGACTTTCTATCAGTTTGTGTCTGAAAGTTACTTCTTTGTATGATCTACACATACATGTATAGATTTGCTTCCTTCCTTTCTTTGGAAGACTCCCTCATCCTTCTTTTTTGTATCAAGATGCGAGTAGTAGAAAGCCTAAAACTTTCTTTCCCAAAAAACTTTTATTCTATTCTTATCCTTCGATTTTAATGGGTATTCAATGAAAATATCAGTTTGGCTGATAAAAAAGTACCTATTAGTTGAGAGAAAAGGTAAGAGAAAAATATATACCAGTCTCACAGTCCTCATTTCACTCTAATCACTAGATATAATGTTACAATTTTAAGCTGAAATGTTGTAATGGATATACGAATCACGAGAGCTGTCCATACAAGTTTCCATAAATATAAATTCAGAATGTGGTACTACTGGCAAGTTTATTCATTGTCTTCTTTTATTTTTTTCTGATATTGTAACCGCCAAGAATTTTTCTTTTAACATTTCTCGCCTTTCTCTTTCACAGTGACTCAAAAGTTTCTCTTTGTTGCAGATGCCTGAAGACACCCAAAATGGAGAAGTCGAAACCTTCGCCTTCCAGGCAGAAATTGCACAGTTGATGAGTTTGATTATCAATACCTTCTACTCAAATAAGGAAATCTTTCTCCGTGAATTGATCTCCAACTCATCAGATGCATTGGATAAAATCCGCTACCAGTCGCTGACGAACCCCTCATGTCTGGACAGCGGCAAAGACCTCCACATCAAAATCGTTCCCAACAAAGCAGAAGGAACCCTAACACTCATTGACACAGGTATTGGCATGACCAAAGCTGACCTTGTAAACAACTTGGGTACGATCGCTAAGTCTGGAACGAAAGCCTTCATGGAAGCCCTGCAAGCAGGAGCAGACATCAGCATGATTGGTCAGTTTGGTGTGGGTTTCTACTCTGCTTACTTGGTCGCTGATAAAGTAACGGTGGTGTCCAAAAACAATGACGATGAACAGTATATCTGGGAATCATCGGCTGGTGGAAGCTTCACTATCAGGCAGGATCATGGGGAACCCCTAGGGCGTGGTACCAAAATCGTTCTGCAGATCAAGGAGGACCAGACTGAATTTTTGGAGGAGAACAAGATCAAGGAGATCGTGAAGAAGCATTCGCAGTTCATCGGCTATCCTATCAAGCTTCTTGTTGAGAAAGAACGTGAGAAAGAGCTCAGCGATGATGAAGCTGAAGACGAGAAGAAGGAGGGGGAGGAGGAAGACAAGGATAAGCCCAAGATCGAAGATGTTGGAGAGGACGAGGATGAGGACAAGAAAGAAGAACCAAAGAAGAAAAAGAAGACCATCAAAGAGAAATATACTGAAGATGAGGAGTTGAACAAGACTAAACCCATCTGGACTCGTAACGCTGACGATATCAGCCAGGAGGAGTATGGAGAGTTCTACAAATCTCTCACCAATGACTGGGAAGACCACTTGGCTGTCAAGCACTTCAGCGTGGAAGGTCAGTTGGAGTTCCGTGCACTGCTTTTCGTGCCCAGACGTGTACCATTTGATCTGTTTGAGAACAAGAAGAAGAAGAACAACATCAAACTCTATGTGCGTCGTGTCTTCATCATGGACAACTGCGAAGACTTGATCCCCGAGTACTTGAACTTCATCAAGGGTGTAGTTGACTCTGAAGACTTGCCCCTGAACATATCCAGAGAGATGCTGCAGCAGAATAAGATCCTGAAGGTGATCCGCAAGAATCTCGTCAAGAAATGCTTGGAACTGTTTGAGGAGCTCTCCGAAGATAAGGACGGCTACAAGAAGTTCTACGAGCAGTTCTCGAAGAACCTCAAGCTGGGAATCCATGAGGACTCTCAGAACAAGGCCAAGCTTGCTGATCTGCTGCGTTTCCATACTTCTGCAAGCGGGGACGAGGCTTGCTCATTAAAGGACTACGTCAGCCGCATGAAGGAGGGCCAGAAACACATCTACATTATCACTGGAGAGAGCAAAGACCAAGTGGCTCATTCAGCTTTTGTTGAGCGTGTTAAGAAGCGTGGATTTGAGGTTGTCTACATGACTGAGCCTATTGACGAATACGTTGTGCAGCAGCTGAAGGAGTACGATGGCAAGACTCTGGTTTCTGTAACCAAAGAAGGCCTGGAGCTGCCTGAAGATGAGGATGAGAAAAAGAAGCATGAAGAGGACAAGACCAAGTTCGAGAGCCTGTGCAAAGTGATGAAGAGCATCCTAGACAGTAAAGTGGAGAAGGTAGTCGTCTCTAACCGCCTGGTTGAGTCTCCATGCTGCATTGTGACTTCACAGTACGGCTGGACTGCCAACATGGAGCGTATCATGAAAGCTCAAGCCCTGCGTGACACCTCCACCATGGGATACATGACAGCCAAGAAGCATTTGGAGATCAACCCCGATCATTCCATCATTGAAAACTTACGTCAGAAGACTGAGGTTGACAAGAACGACAAGGCCGTCAAGGATTTGGTTATCCTTCTATTTGAAACTGCTCTACTAAGCTCTGGATTCACCCTGGATGAGCCCCAGGTTCATGCTTCTAGAATCTACAGAATGATCAAGCTCGGTTTGGGAATTGATGAGGAAGAGTCGATGCTCACCGATGAGACTCCTGCTGGAGATGCTCCTAGCGCTGATGCTGGTGATTCTGAGGATGCTTCACGAATGGAAGAAGTTGATTAGAGCAGTATTTTTCGAGAGCATGTGTTTTAATATGTTCTAGAAAAGAGTTCATTCCTTATTTTTGTACATGATTTTTTGTACTGTATTTATTTTGTAAGTTTGTTTAACTTGTTCTTGTAATCCTTATAAGACTGTTTCGAAAACCAAATGTCATTAACAGCGACTGTACTGATTTCTTTTCTCAATAAATGGTTATTTGAATTATGTTTACCCCTTTCTTCATTTTCTCAATAGTTTCTATACATAAAAACCATATTTACATTGGCTGAAAAAATAAGGGATCAAGTTTGTAAATTAAAAAAAAAGTGACTTTTAGGAAAACCTTTTTGGATTTTCCCCTTCCTCAGTAATATCATGAAAACCATCATATTTACATTTTTTTTATATTTATGTAATTCATTGATCAATATCAATAATTCAGCAAAATTTTCAAATATTAGAATGCATTCAATACATTTACTGCATCTGTAGGTATTTATTTGAATGTGGGCGACATTTACTGAATCTGTTCAGGTTTTTCTTTTCACAATCTGACCTTTTTCAATGAAAACCTGAGTAGTAATAATCTTTTAATAATTTCTGAACATGACAAGTTTTTTATAACTTACACTATGCATAGGCAACTAGCTGCCAGTCTGAAGTCGGACTGCACATGAGAAATAACACTTTTATTGAAAATTATTTATTTCAAAGAATAAAATTAAAAAGAAACAGTTCCAGTAAAAGTAATCATAATTACGTTCTGTAAAATGAAAACCTTTGCCTTAAACCTAAGAATCAATAACATCTGAATTTACAGAGTCGGTGTTCTTCTGTACCAAAATCGAGCTCTAAAATCATCAGAGCAAGTCAAGAACGCTGCCTGGGTAGGGGAATGAGCTATTTGCCGGACAGCTCCGTTGTGACCTAAAGATATCAGTTGTTTCCTTGAAGCGTTTCTGGAATTCCATGCACAGAGAGAAGTAGTGGCCTCATCTGGGAATAAAACGTAATCTTCCGTGTGGTTGAAAACTGCTTGAGCTTCGTATTCTTGTTTGCCCGTTGTGCCAGCCCCTATGAAATAATATATTTAAAAAAAATGGTATCTTGAAATAAATCTGTTTCTTCAAAAGACGATTAAATTCTATTCTATTCTGATTAGATTTCCATTTTGCATAGGAACATTAATGGAAACTAAAAAGGTATTTTCCCAAAAAATTATTCTTTATTATAGACTGACTCTGACATAAACCCTTCAGACATAGAAATAATACAGGAATTGAGCTATACAATTTTGAGTTTTAAAACTTGTTTTTTAATGTCTTTCAGAGACTTTTTTTGCAAGGTTATTCTAATAAATTTGTTACTATTTTGTTATATTCACAACCGATTAAGAGTTTAGCCACTTTTGTTGCTTTTTGTAAAAATTACTCCATTAAACTTGTACAGTGATGTATAAAATGGAATCTTGGTGATCTTTATGTCATCTATTTTACTTTTAATTCTTGAAAATTTTATTCAACAGCTTAACTACAAAGTAAACTTCTATATTAAAATTGTTGCATTCTCAGTAAGCAAAGCATGGTTTTCCAGTCGCAGAGTCAACGTACATCGCTCTTTGTGAATTGAAATGAAAAAATTGTTGAGACTGGTAAGTGTCCCACAACGGTTTTATGTTGCCTGTGCAGAAAATTCGACTGTGTTGGCCATAATTTATTTTGGACAAACTGAACGGCTGTAGTACTCATGGCAACGCAAATATGTGGGTACAATCTTTCTTAAGTGAACTCAATATGTCCATATAGAGTATTCGGCTAGTGTATGAATGTGTTTCAAGTTAGCCAACATGAGATATCCCCAAGAATCAATTTTGGTTCACGTACTATTTATATTGTAATGACAATGCTAGTAATGGTAGTGATGATAAATACGTTGCCTACATTTCACTGTTACATTTTCAGTGTCAACAATTTGTATCTTAGTGCTAAAAAAACTCAAATGATATGATTTCATTCAAGGCAGAAGAAATGTGACTCTTTAAAAATGAGAAATTAGAACTTCTAGTTTCGTGAAATTTTCAGGATTATAGATTACTCCTACTTTGAACTGGTAGATACACTGGTGTCATTAGTTTACATTCTGTATTGTATCTATTTTGAAATTTAAAACATGCCTAGAATACAAATCAATTAGTTATGCTTTATCAAATACTTGTTTGAAAACAGATTGAGATACAGGATAAAGATTTGGCATAACTTTAAAATAGCTAATGCAGTTTCTGTAGCACAAAAAGGATGGATTGTTGCATAACTGGTGTAACAAAGTAAACATTGTGTAGGACTTTCTTTTTAGAAAGTGTAAGATACTCAGTCAGCACCAGTAGTACTGGAGCTTAGTATGTGTGTGTTTTGAGTCGAAAAAATTCGATACTATTTAGATTTAGTAAAAAAATTGATTGTGCTTTTTAGGAAATAATTTTACCTATTCTCACAAAATTGTATAGACCTAGTCTGGCGTGGAACCATATACCACCCAGTTGGTTGGCAGCAAGGGTGGTATATATACCTAAAGTGGGTCGGAGAGACCCACACCTCAAATTGGTACGACCAATCAGCCTTACATCCTTCCTGCTGAAAGGACTTGAGAGGATACCAGACGGACATTTCAGGAGGGTAGCATTATATGCATCCCCACTGAATAACCACCAGTATGCTTATCAAACCGGCAAATCAACAGATTCAGCATTAAACACCCTCGTTGAGAAAATCTCCCAATCCCTTGACAACAAGGAGATTGCGGTTGCTATATTTCTTGATATTAAAGGAGCATTTGACAATACACTGCCTAAATCTATAGGATTGTCACTGGCTAGAAACGGTATAGAATCGACCATAACTGGCTGGATCTATGCCATGCTAGTAAACAGAACTGCATCTACGACTCTTCAAGGCGAGGCTATCAGGTTCAGAGTCACCAGGAGCTGCCCTCAAGGTAGGGTACTATCTCCCCTTTTATGGTCGCTCCTGGTGGATAGTCTGCTTGATGCCCTCGACAGAAAAAAAGTTGATCTGCAAGCTTATGCAGATGACCTTGTCATCCTGACAAAGTCCACGTCGGGAAGGGTAGCTTGTAATATCCTCCAAAGCCCGTTGGACGTTGTTCACAGTTGGTGCCTGAGGGAGTAGATGTCTGTCAACCTCAGCAAAACTGTGTTAATCCCCTTCACCAAGAGAAGGAAATTGGACGATCTAACGCTACTTTCCCTCAATGGTGTGGTCCTTCCATTTGGAACGGAGGTGAAATATCTTGGCGTTGTCCTTGATATAATACTCACCTGGAACGCTCACTTGGAAAAAGTTTTACACAAAGCCAGACTATTTCTATGGACATGTCGAAGGATTTGTGGTAAAACTTGGGGTTTAGGTCTCAAACAAATCCATTGGATTTATGTGATGATTGTCAGACCAATGATCACGTATGGTGCAATTTTCGAAGGCTATACAGAAAACAGACCAAGCGAAGCTCTTTAGCTTACAGAGACAGGCTTGTCTGGCTATCAGTGGTGCCATCAGTACCACACCGTCAGCGGCCATGGAGATCCTTCTAGATCTACCTCCTCTCCACAATTTTCTGGAAAGAGAGGCTTGATGGACTGCATACAGACTTGTGCACATTGCCACTTACACAAATCAATTCGAAGCAGAGTGCAACAGACTGTTGGTTGACATTGGAAGTCACAGCATTCTGGAAATGACCTCCGCCTTTATGCCTCCAACTGTCAACTACGAACTGCCTTATAAAGTACTATTCCCGAGTAGAGACGACTGGATCCTGCGTGAGAAGGAAATATTAAGAGCAGATAGTTTTTGGTTCACAGATGGATCAAAAACACCTTCCGGTTCTGGTGCAGGTGTTTTCAGTTGCAGACCCAGGACAGAGTTACCTATCTGCCTAGGAATTTATGCGACTGTATTTCAGGCGGGAATTTACGCTATTGAATTGTGTGCGGAGAGATTGGATAAATCCAACATCACTCACAAGTCAATAAAAATATTCTCGGACGGTCAAACGGCGTTGGAAGCTCTTATCTCCCACCGAGCAACGTCTAAATTTACAGAAAACTGCCAAAAAAGACTCTCCTCGATAGGAAGACTAAACATATTGTCTCTGGTCTGGATTCCTGGCCATACTGGCCTGGAAAGCAATGAAGATGCTGACTCTCTTAGAAAGGAGGGTGCTGCAAGCGGCTTCATTGGACCAGAACCTGTCATTGGCATCGCTTTGGGCTTAGCCAAACAAACACTTAACACCTGGATGGCAAGAAGAGTTATGGACTTCTGGCAGAATCTTCCAGGATTGGCTCACTACAAGGCTTTTATTCACCCTTCGAAG